>SJYT01083443.1:100531-229075 GCA_006410635.1 Cephalophus harveyi | reverse complement strand
AGAAAGGCGGGGGAGAGGGGGCGGGAGGGAGTCGGGGGGGAGGAAACAATGTAGCCGGCGCGGCCCCGGCAGAGTTCCGCTTCCGAACGCCGCCACCGAGGTTCGATGCGGGGACGTCGCGCCGGCTGCCCGGGGCGGCCCCGGACGCCGGTTCGGGGCGCCGCAGAAGGTCCCCGCGTTCCACGCCCCGGAGGCTCCGGCGGCCACAGGCTGGCTGGGGCGGGAGGGACCGCTGGCCGGGGGGGTGGCCCCGACGGCGGCGCGGCCGGGAGACCGCCCCGCTCGGACCCCACCCCAGCAAGACCTCCGCGCGGGGTGCGGGCCGGGACGAGAGCGGGAGGGCGGCGGCGGCGGCGGCGGCGGCAGCAGCGGCCAAGCTCGGCTCGCCCTGGGCTCCGCTGGGAGGAAGCTCGCAGGCCTGGCGAGAGGAAGCGCGGCCCGGATCCTCCGCCCGCGGCACCGCGCCTGCGCGAGGGAGCCGGCCCGGCGCGCGGCGGGGCGTGGGCCGGCGGAGCAGCGCCCCCTGCCGGGCGCCGGGGACACTGCGGGGGGTGTGTCCGCGCGCGCGCCCTGCCCCCGCCTGCCCGCCCGCGTTGGAGGCTCCTGAAGGTCCCTCAGGGAGGTCCGGCCAGCCCGCCTTGGAGCAACCTCCAAGGCTTCCCCGGTGTAGAAGCGACGGAGGCCAGGCCTCGGCCCCTCTGCTCGGATCTGTTTGTGCACAGGAGCCGTCACCCGCAGGAGCATTCATCCGTTCCCAAGCATTTCCTGGCGCTGCCAGTGTGCCAGGCCCTGTTCTGGAGTCTACCCGCAGGGCCGCTTGGTGGCTGTCAAGGAGTTCCCAGCACCGACAGGCCAACAGACAAGCGCTAGGAAAGAATTGATTAAAGTGAAGAAGGGATGTACAAGGCCCACAGGAAGCAGAAAAGAGGGGAGGGCTTAAGGGGAGACTTGATAGAGCTGGGACTTTAGGCAGAAGGAATACACATGGGCAAAGGTCGGGGGAGATGAAAGCGCCTGACCCCTCTGTGCTGGGCTCAGTCTTGTCGACTCTGTGACCTGTGGACTGTAGCCCACCAGACTCCTCTGTCCATGGGGATTGTCCAGGCAAGAATGCTGGAGAGGGGTTGCCGTCCCCTCCTCCAGGGCATCTTCCCAACCCAGCGGTGGAACCCCGGTCTCCTGCATTGCAGGCAGATTCTTTACTGTCTGAGCCACCAGGGAAGCCCCTGATGGCTCTGGGAACTGTAAATGGCTGCAAGTTTGCAGAGTAGGTCCTGTAAAGTCGTGGGAGAGGGGGTCCCCTCAAGCCACAGAGCACAGAGAGATCCAAAAGGCCTTATGGGAATTTCTTGGACTTTGTTTTCAGCCTGGAGGCAATGAGGAAGTTGTCAGTGACTATGTGACCCTGGGAAAGTTACTTAACCTCTCTGTGCTCTAGTTTACCAAATGGGGAAAATGATAGCACCAACTTCTTGAGGTTCCATGGGGGAGGAAATGAGTTAATATGTCTAAAGTGCTTAGTGTGCAGTGCGGGCACTTAGCCCTTAGCTAGGTATCATTTCTTCCTATGTATTATTGATAATGAAGGACAGGGTGTGATGGGCTCTGAGCTCAGGAGCAGACAGTGAGCGTGTGTGTGTGCGTGCGTATGTGTGTACGCGTGTGTGTGAGGGGGGAGTGTAGAGTTGGGGGTGGGGGGGCGGTGGGGATGGAGGAGAGACCAGAGACTCCAGTGTAGGTGGGAGGCAGGGCGCTTCCTAGGGACTGGGTCCTGAAGGGAGGCTCAGGGTTGGATGGGCGCAGGAGAAGGCCATTCTGTGATGGGGAAAGGAGCTGTACAGGAGGTGAAATTCAAGAGAAGTGAGGGATTCGGGAGTGAGAGGGACAGTCAAGGGTCTGATGGGAGAGCCAGCTGAGAAGCCAGTGTGGTTGTACATTGCAAAGAGCTGAGCTGGGTGTGCCTCCCCAGACAAACTCCAGAATGGCCCTCTGACCCAATGCACCCCTGGGCCAGTTTCCAGTAAGAAGCCAGCCCCTGCAAGGAGGGAAGTAAGCGTAGTCACACCACTGCCCTTTGAGGAGATGTCCAGTAAGTCTTAGAGACAGCTGTGGTGTAATAGGAAAAAAGCATGGATTTGGGGTTCTCACAGTAAAGTTAAATCTCAGCTGAACCACTTCCTAGTTGTGTGACCTTGGTCTAGTTACTTAATGTCTCTGAGCTCAGTTTCCTCCTCCATAAGATCAAGTTCAAACTGCACCTCTCTTGCAAGAGTTGGTGAAAAAAAAAAAGAGAGAGAGGGAGATGGTGCAGATTCAGCAAGATAAAGGCCTAGGGGTGGGGGAGGTGGGGAGGGCACTCAGTTTGGTTGGTTTCCCTTTCTTTCCTCTGAGGTCAAGACAGAATGATAAAGTGGGACTGGATGGGGCTACCCCTCAGCCTAAAGCAAAGCACTTCGGCAGCTCTGCACAAGCTTTGGGAAGGCTCACCCTGACATCTCCCCTCCCCCACTGAAGCAGCTGGCAAAATGGGAAAGGGCTGTGAGGATCCCTCATTTCAGTTTTGTCACCAGTCCCTCTTCCTTTCCTCCCAAACATGTTTGACTTCTTCCCGTGGGTTTGCTGTGGCCTGAGTGTGAACTTTGGAGTCAAATAAACTTGTATTTGCATCCTGGCTCCACCTCTTCAGAGCAGAAATGAAATAGATTTGTTAACTTCCCTGAATCCTGGCCCAGGAGGGAAATCAATATATGCACGGGCCCCACAGAGCTATCCTATGGCGGAAGAGCCGGTTGACTTCCAAGTTCAACAGCACTCGTTCATTCATTCCCTCACTCAAATAATTAGTGAGCACCTACTAAGTGCTTGGCATCCTTCTGGATGCAGGAGTTGAAGGGGTGAGGAGACCACCTTGGTTCTTGCCTGGTGGGATCAATAAATAAGCAGGATAATTTGACGCTGGCTTAAGGGCCATGATTGTTTGATGGAGGAGAGAGCGTGGGTTGGGGATGATGGAGAGACACAGAGGGCTCAGCAGCTTAAGGGACAGCCAGAAGGTCAAGGTGACAAGACCAGTGACGGAGGGTTGTATGAGAGGAAGGGGCCCGATTTGGTAGGGTGTTGTGGGGAAGAGGTTTTATTACATGAGTTTGGATTTTATTATATGAGCAATGTGGACCCAATGATAGATTTTAAAGTAGGGGAGTAACACAACTGAGCAAAAGTCAAGAGACCAGTGTGGCTTTGTATAGTGTGGCCGTTGATGATGGGCCTGGGCCCCAGTGGACAAGGGAGAGTGACATGGCAGTTTTGGTAATGGGGCTGTTTGGGGAGAGCAGAGGCCCCAGGAGAAAATGGACCTGATCATCAAGTACAGCTGGAACACGGGGAAATGCTGGTGCTCTTTGCTGAGGTAGGGAGGGCCTGGGAGAGGGGCAGACTGGGGGTGGCACCAAGCTGAGGTTAGGACACCCGTGAGACGGGGAGATGTCAAGTTGGTGTTTGGAGCCATGTTTTAAAGACAAGGCCACTGAGGCTCAACCCTGAAGAACTTTCCCAAAATCTGACCCCCCCAGTACTGGGGTTCCAGTCTGAGGATCTCCAAAGCTTTGGGCACCAGACAGCCTCCCCTTTCAGCAGACTCTAGGGAAGGAACTCATGAGAGAAGAATCTGCGGGTTTTAGGATGGGGGGAAATTTAGGAGGAGCCCCCTCCCTGCCAGGTAGGCTCAAGTGCCAGCTTTGCCAGGCTGGGTTACTTGTCCCTACCTTGGGAAAATGGAGAAAAGAGGGCAGGCTGGAGACCCCTGGATGTGGGGAACAGGGCTCAGGATTTCTGGCTGCGTTTGAGGACACAAGGTCACCACACTAGCTCAATGCAAAGTTGGGTTGGTCACCAGAAGTCCCAAGGTTAAGCAAATTTATGGGTAGAATGAGCTCTGCTCCTAGGATTCCCTGGGAAAAGAAGGGCTTCTCCTCCCTCCACCCTGCTTCCTCCCCTCCCCCAGCCTCTTCACTTTGAGATGACAGTTTAGAGAAGCTGGTGTGAAATAGTTTGAAACTCAGAGGTCTGGGCGGTCCCCCAGGGCAGAAAACAGGAAGCCAAGATTAAAGGCAGATTTCCAGCAAAGTCCCCTTCAACTTCCTGCAGAGCAGGTGCTCAGGCTGAGCTCACTGACAGCAGCTTCCCTTGCTGGCAGAACCTCTGGGTCGCTCTGCAGAGGCTGGCCCTCCTGCTTTAGGAGCCCATCTTCAGTCTTATCATCACCATCCCCACTGGGAGCTGGGAATTCCCACCAGGCCCTTGGGGGAGTGAACATCCTCTGAAAGAGGCTGTGGACGGAGTGGTCACTGGTGAAGACGTTTAGTGGTGGCACCAACAGGAACCAGCACCTAAGGACATCTGGGAGGCAGGGAGACCAGGTGGAGAGGACATGGGCTTTGGGATCACTCAGGCCTGGTGTGAATGCCACTTCCTTGTTGCAGGGTCTCACTGACCCTACAGTGGATCAAGAGGTGGATGCAATGGAAAACGGGCCTCCCTGGAAGGTAGCTGGGGAGACTGAATCAACACTGGGGGCTGGGAGGCCTAGGGAAGGGCAGGACCAGGAGAAAGCAAGTGACCACAATGGCTGTCTCAACATCAGGGACCACTTGGCAGAGTGGCCTGGCTGATAGCCATAGCTGCTAAAGGCTCAGGGGACCAGGGGCCAGGATGGGCCTCCCCTGAGACCTCTTTCCCTTCCTGACCCCACACTGGCTTTTGTGGGCTCTATTAAGCAAGAAGCTATACCTACCTCATGCAGAGGCAAAGCCTTGACCTTCCAGATAAGCCCTATGCTCTCCTCAAGGGGCCTGAGCCCCCACCCTCACAAAGCTGTCCTTGAGCGAAAGCATTACCCACCTGAACCTAGAGTCATCACATATTGCAAACCTCCCTCTTCCGGCTTGTTTATCCAGAATAAGAGAAGGCAATGGCAACCCACTCTAGTACTCTTGCCTGGAAAATCCGGTGGCACTGGCCTGGGAGATCCAGTTTCCAGGGACGGACTGGCTCCTGACTTTGGACAAGTTCTCCTCTTGTCCTCGGTTCCCCCTCTTATCTGTACCAAAGGGTTGCACCTGATGATCTGTAGCTCTGATTCCTTGTGAACAGGTGGAGGCCCTGGGCATGAGCGGGGTGGGCAGCTGCCAATGGCCTCTAGCTTCCGTCCCCCTGGGACCAGGGAACTACCATTTTCTGAGCATCCACAATGTTGCTGTTGTTCAGTTGCTAAGTAGTGTCTGACTCTTTACAATCCCATGGACTGTAGCCCAACAGGCTTCCCTGTCCTTCACTGTCTCTTGGAATTTGCTCGGGTTCATGTCCAGTTGGTTGGTGATGCCATCCAACCATCTCATCCTCTGTTGCCTCCTTCTCCTCCGCCTTCAATCTTTCCCAGCATCAGGGTCTTTTCCAATGAGTTGACTCTTCACATCAGGAGCCCAAAGCATTGGAACTTCCACTTCAGCATCAGTCCTTCTAATGACTATTCAGGGTTGATTTCCTTTAAGATTGACTGTTTTGATCTCCTTGCTGTCCAAGGGACTCTCAAGAGTCTTCTCCAGCACCACAGTTTGAGAGCATCAACTCTTGGGCACTCAGCTTTCTTTATGGTCAAACTCTCACATCCATCCATGACTACTGGAAAAACCATAGATTTGACTATATGGACCATTGTCTGCAAAGTGATGTCTTTGCTTTTTAATACATTGTCTAGGTTTGTCATAGCTTTTCTTCCAAGGAGCAAGCATCTTTTAATTTCATGACTCCTGTCACAATGTGCCTGATACTTTGTTATTATTATTGATGATGATGCTAACATTTACTGGACACTTACTATGCACAAGCATTTAAAATGTCAGATTAATGTCTCTTCTCTTTACTGTAATAGTTTGCTCTCAGGGAATTTTTAAGGAAGCTTCTTTATTTCTACCATGATGGTAGCAGAAATCTTGGTAGTGATGATTTGGTGGCTTTTTGGCTTTAGTGGTATTAGCGGTGGTGGTGACCCAACCCAAGGCCACTGGGAGCTGGAGGACCTCTCTCTTGTGGTCTGAGGAAGCCTGTATATAGGGCCTCCCCGACCACAACACAGGAGTTAATTGGCTGGTCTCCTGACCTCGAAGGTCATGGGTCTGGGCTCCCCAGTTCATAGTCCCTCTGGAGTAGGCAGATGCAGAGCTAAGTTCATGACATGAATTGGTCAAGGAACCTGGGATTTCTGCAAACTATCTGGTGTCCTCCCCATGGCACGTGTCTCTTTTCTCTGGGGTCCCTGGCTTTGGAATGTTCGGTCCACAGATGCTAAACAGGGTGATGAGAGTTATTGCTACTCGGAGGGATGTGCAGGTGTATGCAGGTACATAGCAGAGAGCCCTCCTCACCTGAGCGCTCAGACCCTGCAGGGAGAGAGGTACTTGGAAGGCAGGCCAAGGGAATAATAGAAGCAGAGACTCTGCAGCTGGAAGGGGCTGAGCTTTGGGAGAAGCAGAAAGAGGCCAGGATGGGCTGAGGTGCAGGGTGTGGGGGGCTGCCTCAGGAGCAGAGGCCAGTGGCCAGAGCCTGCAGGGCCTCCTGTGTCCGCCTCGGGGCAGAGGGACCCTGCTCTTTGAGGGTTTCCTGATAGCCTCAGCTGTGTGTTTGCATTTTTAAAAGGTCACTTCTGCTCATGGATGGAGAACTGACTGACTTATTGTCCTCCAGGAAGCGGCAATAGCCTTTCCCAAATCCCAAGGCTGGATTGCTCCCCTCTGCAGGGTCCCTCAGTGGGGCCTCTTCTCAGCTTTGTAGCCTTGACTGCTTGCTTTGTGTGGGTTTTCTGGTCTGCCGCCGGAGGCTGCAACATGGTGCTCAGATGTTGGCTGAATGAATGAGTGACACAAATTTTTCTGAGGGGGCAGCCACACCCCGTGTCATGTGGGACCTTAGTTCTCCCACCAGGGCTGGAACCCATGCTCCCTGGAGTGGAAGGCAGAGTCTTAACCACTGGACTGCCAAGGAAGCCCATGACATGAATTTTAATAAACCCCAATAACAGTTAACACTAATGTAAGGGTTACAATAAGCCAGACACTGTCCAAAGCATTTTACATATCTTGAAAGTGTGAAATTGTTAGTTATTCAGCTGTGTCTGACTCTTTGCAACCCCATGGACTGTAGCCTGCCAGGCGCTCTCTGTCTGTGGAATTCTCCAGGCTAGGATACTGGAGTTGGTTGCCACTTCCTATTTCGGGGGGTCTTCCCAACCTAGGGATCCAACCTGGGTCTCCTGCATTGCATGTGGGTTCTTTACCATCTGAGCCACCAGGGAAGCCCCTTTTAAAGATTATCCTGGATTATTCAAGTGGGAGCAATGCAAGAACACTGGAGTGAGTTGCCATTTCCTACTCTAGGGGATCTTCCCAACCCAGGGATTGAACCAGCATCTCTTATGTCTTCTGCATCGGCAGGTGGGTTCTTCATCACTAGCGCCACCTGGGAAGCCTCTTTACATGTCTTAAGTGTCAGTTGATCCTTGTGATGTATTCGAGAAGTAGGTATCATTATTTTCTCCATTTTGCAGAAAAGGAAACTGAGGGGAATTCCATGAGTGAACTTAGTCACCAGACCCTGGATAGGGGCCAGAGAATTCGGGATGCCATTGTGCCTTTCTAACCCAATTGACTTAAACAGCTTCTCGATTAGAGTCCTGGTCTCACTCCTGCCCAGCGGTGTGACCTAAAGAAAAGGTCACAGAACCTTTCTGAGCCTCACTTCCCTCATCTCTGAGATGAGAGGCTCACCTCCCTTGTGAGGCTAAATGGGGATGAAGAAGAGTTCATCACTTAAGCGCAGTGCTGCGGCCCCAGGCACACTTGCACTCACTGGCAGTGAGATGAATATTTTTTCTCTGATTCAGGAAACAAGCTGTGTATCTCCTGCTGTCCTCTGAGTGTTCAGTCCAGCTTCCCGAGGCTTTTGTCTATTCCCGAGCCTACAGTGTCATAACGGCTCATGAACCGTAAGCCTCCTGCATCCATTCATCAAATACTGGAGATGTATTTACTTACTACTTCTCAGGTACCAGGGCTTCCCAGGTGGCACTAGTGGTAAAAACCCGCCTGCCAATGCAGGAGATATAAGAGGGTTTGATCTCTGGATCGGAAAGATCCTCTGAAGAAGGAAACGGCAAACCAGTCCAGTATTCTTGCCTGGAGAATCTCATGGACAGGGGATGGTCTATCATAGGGTGGCAAAGAGTCCATAGGATGGCAAAGAGTCGGAGTGAGAGTTTCTTGGTACCCAGAGTCCTAAGAAAGCCTCTTAAAGTTTAGTGTTGCCCCTTCAAGGTCTACCCTTGAAGCCCTTCACCTGACAAGTGTCCTCTTTGAGCTGGACCAACCTCCACCCAGAGGTCCCCAGGCTCAGACTCATGAATTGGAAGCCCAGTTGGTGTTGTTTTGGCTTCCTCCTGGGAACTGTTTGGGGAAAGCTGGAAAGGGGTTTTGGATCTTCACAGTATAAAAGTTGGAAACTTGGCCTAGGCTGAGGGTAGGCAAGGAGTTGGAGCAGGAGGCTGGCCTGGCTTGGGCTGCAAACAGCTGGGTGCTGGTGAGCCTCAGGTCAAGCTTTTGCAAATCACATGCAAATCTTGCCAGGTGTTGTACCTGTGAATAAACTGCTGTGTGTTTGTCTGAGATCAGGGGAGCTGACTGAAGGGTGGGGTGAAACTGGGCAGCGAGGAGATCCTCCGGCAGCTGAGGAGATTTTAGAAGCTGCCTGAGACCTAGATGGGGCCCCAGGGGACCTGGAGGGACATGTCCCTGTCCTTTGGCTTTTCTGCAGAGTGGGTGGCTAGATGGGGAGTCCCTGTCCTGCCTCTCCATGGGGCACATGGAGCTGGTAGCAGTAAATGCATGTTGAATGAGTAAATGGGCAACTGAATTCTCCTTGGGGTCTCTGGCTACCACTCCTGACGGAGGTCTCAGGGTTCTAGTCCCAAGAAGAAGGCTCTTGCTTGCCTCCCTGTTGTCCTTCCCCCAAGCCCATCTTCTTAGACCCCAGCTCTTAACCCCTGGGTTTCCAGGGGTACTCTCCTGACATAGAGTAGCCCCCTGGAGCTCCAGGTCACATCTCTTTCCAGCTGAAGCCAGTTCCGCTGGTAGAGATAGTCCTCTTGTCTTCAGAGACTCCTCTCCCCGTCTGAGGCCATGCAACTCCAATCTCAGGTACAGGCAGGGTGGCCGGCCCTGCCCTCTCCCCCGGCCCTCCACCCATGCGGCCAGTCAGCGGTGAGTGAGGCAATCTCAGAGGAAAGGCAGCCTGCCTGAGTCTTGAGTGCCTGATGGAGGGTGAAGCGATAGGACCAAAACTTGAGAGGAGCTGCCTACATCCTTCATGGTGCAGAAAGAATGTGAGGCTTCAGGTCAGCTAGGGCGAGGGTGTGGAAGAAACGGGAGCAGTGCCACAAATACCAGGGACCCTTGAGGTTATTTTCAGTTGCAGCTGGGAACCAAGCGGCTGGGGACAGCATCCTGTTCAAACCGCACTGGAGGCCTGATGCTGGCTGTCTCCTTGTGGTTATCGTCTTTGAGATTCTGTTATTTTGGTGAACACGTTTATTTTCTGCCTGTTAGCCAGAGGACGGTTTTTGTTGTTTGTGACTCAGAACCCTGCCCCGTGCCCCCTGACCCCACCCTCATCGTGGCGGCTGGAGGATGAGGTAAAGTCCTGCGTGGGAAGTACCAGATTCATAGCAGCGATTAGACAAAGGCCATTGTCTTCCCCACGCATTCCCCGCCATGACTTGCCTTCTGCGCTCTCTTAGAATCTGGTCTCTTTAATGATGCTGGCCTGTGGTCTTATCGGGTCTGAGGGGGAATAGCGCCTCCTGGTGGCCAGAGTGCAGATCCCAAGGGGAAGGGAAAAGGACAGGGCTCCAGGCAGGGCAAAATCTCAAGGTTCTGGCCGACAGCCCCAGGGCAGTGCGGAGAGCAGGAGTCTGCTATGGAAAAGCTGGCTGTGCGAAGCCTGGGCTGGACCCTGTCGCGGGTTCAACTGGGGCCAGAGCCACAGCTGACCCTTATCAACTGAGAGTGTCACAGGCCAGGCTCTAAGCAGGGCAGGCAGAGCAGATGAGTACAGATGACCCATAGCGACTAGAAATGGAGGAGAAAAAGCCATGTCTGGAAAGCATGGGCGGGTTGGTTATCTCTTCACAGAGGCGCAGAATCCAGCTGTTCCAGAAACCTCCTCCAGTGGCTTTGTCTGGCTTTTTCACATGGGGTGCTGGTGGGGGACAGCTCGTTCTGGCTGTCAGAACTCTCCAGGGCCACCCCCTTCTGGAGTGTTCTGTGATTCCGAGGCCATGACCACGCTGGCCCCAGGGGCCTGGACTGGCTTGAGCATTGCTGATGCCCCGGGATTCTCCCAAATACCAGGAGGAAGGGATGCTTTGTTGAACATGCACTGTATGCTGGGTGTTTGTACACTGGATTTCATTTGATCCTCATCCTTAAGGAAAATAGCATATAGATCTTATCTGAATGGCAAGGGAGGCCCACAGAAGGTGATTTGCAGAACCACCCCAAAGCCTAGGCTTTCTATCCTGCCCCATGAGGGAGCTCTCTGACAGCAGTTTCAGAGTCCCCAGGCGTCTGTTTAGCAGTGAAGGGGTAGAGAGCTGTGGGCGGGGGGATGGTTGCGTCCTGCCTGCCAGTCCACCCTCGAGGTACGGGGGAGCTGCTAGTGCAGAGCAGGACGGTCAGGGTGGGATGGCCTTGGGCCCCAAGATAGGGGCACTGTAGGAGGTAGGGCTGGAAGGGAGGGGCATAAAGGGGCAGGATCAAACTTTTGGCTTTGGCATACAGCATACCATAGATATTCAACAAAGCATGCCTTCCTTCCTGACCTTGCCTTGCTCCTGTTATTTGGGAGAATCCCAGGGGCATCAGCAATGACCAGGTCAGTCCAGGCACCTGTGGCCAACGTGGTCGTGGCCTTGGAATCGCAGAACCCTCTAGGTGGGGGCCTCTGGAGAATTCCGGCAGCTAGAAGTGGCTGTCACCCAGAAGCACCAGATCTGGCTGTCCCCTACCAGCACCCCACGAGAAAAAGCCAGACAACAGCCACCGGCCCAAACCTTCTCAGCAGGCCTGGCTTGGGTCCAGGTGTCATGCCGTGGGAGCTGGGTCTTCTGCAGGAGCCACCAGCAAGGCCGAGGTCAAGTCCAGACTCTGCAAATCACTAGCCGTGTTGTCCTGGGTGGGTGACCTCTGGCTCTGCTCCCCACCGCCTTCTGCCCGGTGAGCACTCATGCTCTGACCTCACAGTGTCATAAGCACTAAGTGGGGCAGAGCCCCAGGAGGGACCTGGCAGAGAGCGAGTGCTCAGGGGGCTCCAGCTGATTCTCAAGTAGAATTACTGAAGAAGGCTTTCTTATCTCTTCTTGCTATTCTTTGGAACTCTGCATTCAGGTGCTTATATCTTTCCTTGTCTCCTTTGCTTTTCGCCTCTCTTCTTTTCACAGCTATTTGTAAGGCCTCCCCAGACAGCCATTTTGCTTTTTTGCATTTCTTTTCCATGGGGATGGTCTTGATCCCTGTCTCCCGTACAATGTCACGAACCTCATTCCATAGTTCTTCAGGCACTCTATCTATCAGATCTAGGCCCTTAAATCTATTCCTCACTTCCACTGTATAATCATAAGGGATTTGATTTAGGTCATACCTGAATTAGGGGGGCAGTTAGACTCCAGATCCAGATGTCTCCAAGGTCCCGGGGCTAAATTCCTTAGGCCACCAGACCCCTGAGAAGAGGTAGGGGGTGTTCAGGTCCTTGTAGCACTGGGCATGCCCATCTCTGTGCAGCTGAGGCCCTTGTTTGCTCACCTGTGGCTCCAAGGGGGTGAACAGTGTGAGTCCTGGGAGGTCAGGGATAGGCCTACACCGTCAGTGTTCCTGGGGCTCCAGATCAGAAAAGATGAGTCAGCCTTGGAAGTAAGAGAACAGAAGTACACTCCCATCAGGAACCTGGACAAGGGATTTCTACTTTAGGTGTGTCTCTGAAGACCAGGCCGGGGAGTGATGGGGAAGTGGTGAGGAGGAGAGTCCTCTGGCCATTTTTGGTGAATCCTCCACAATTTCTGGGAAGGAAGGACTTGAGGGTTGTCTTGAAGCTGTGTTTGTGAAATAAACTCACTTTTCCCTAGTTAGTTAGTTAGTGTTGATTGACTCTGTGGACTGTAGCCTTCCAGGCTCCTCTGTCCATGGGATTCTCCAGGCAAGAATCCTGGAGTGGGTAGCCATACCCTTCTCCAGGGGATCTTCACAACCCAGGGATTGGATCTGGGTCTCCTGCATTGCAGGCAGATTCTATCCCATCTGAACTACCAGGGAGATTCTATTTGTTTGGCATGGGATTCCCAGGACTGCAGATGAGGGTCAGTGGCTTCGGGAAGCATGTGCTTCTCAGAGTGGCCACGAGGGGTCAGGCCAGAATGCATTATTGCTGCTCCAGCTCCAAGCAGGAGGATGGAGCCAGAACCTGATCTAACATCTGGGGGGCAGGAAGAGGGGTGCAGAACTGGACAGCTGTGAGGTGGGTGGAGAACTTTCCTCCCAATGGATCAATGACTTTCCTCCCAATGACTTTGTTTGGTGGGGAGGGGGAGATGGGGAAACGTAAGAAGCTTTCCTTTGAACAGTAAGTCCAGCTAGTGGGGGAAAAAATGCAGAATTTGATGAAAACAGTTGTAGCAAGTGTCTAGGAAGCCTTCCAGCTGGCATTAAAGACATATTTATCTCATGAGGCAAAGAGAATGTAAGTATATGGGTGCTGGGAGGAGCACAGGAGGAGGGGACCCCAGGGGGGCAGTGCTGACCCCAGATGGTCGGGGCAGCTTCAGGCACCGGGGTGAGCTGTGGGTCCCTCACATCATCCCCTGGGAGGGCAGATCATGGTGCAGGCTTTCCAGTACCCTGGGCTTACACACCTCTCCTTGCAGGGAAACTCCTTTTATTTGCGGGGGTGGGGGTGGCGCAGGGGGATGGAAGCTAAAAGGGGACGCTGGTGTGGGAGGGAGCAGGCCTGTGTGTGATGAGTGGGCGAATTTCCGAGCTCCTGGCCTCTTCCCAGGTCAGCTGCTCCCCTGGGCTCTGCAGGGGCTTAGCACGGGCTTAGCAGAGGCACAGCTGTGGGGAAGCACAAGGACTTGCACCTGCCCTCAGGGTGGAGCCTGGGGCCCTCTCTGGGCGAGAGGAGGGGGAGAGGGTCACACTTGTGACACATCATTGGTACATCCCTGGGGGCGCAGGGCAGACAAGGCCAGGACTCCCTTGGGCTGCAGGTCCAGGAGAGGGACTGGAGAGCTCAGACACATCCCAGGATGGCAAAGCGGAGATCCTGCCTGTCCCCACCTCCTGCCTGCTGGACTATTTTGGAGCCTGGCAGGAGCGGGACAGTATCTTGCAGTCCTGAGGGAGGTGGCTCCTGCGGGGGGAGGGGGTGATTGCACCTGGGAAGGTGACGGCTAGGTTTCTAGCCTCACACACTTCAGCTTGCTGGTTGCCTATCTAGACCTCAGTTTTCCCTTCTGTGTCATAAGGCTCACTTATTCATTTATTCATGGCACATTTATCTAGTGTTGAGCTAAGGGCACGGGCTTTGTCATCCCATACCCCTGGGTTTGAGTCTTTGTCACTTACTTGCTGGACAATTTATGTGATGATCCGTGCCTCAGTTTCTTTATCTGTGTGTGCCTGCTCAGTCGCTTCAGTCGTGTCTCTTGTGACCCCATGGACTTCTCTGACCCGTGGGATTCTTCAGGCAAGAAGACTGGAGTGGGTTGCCATTCCCTTCTCCAGGGGCTCTTCCCAACCCAGGAATCAAACCCGAGTCTCCTGCATTGCAGGCAGATTCTTTACTGCTGAGCCACTAGGGAAGCCCTTCCTTATCTGTAAAAAGGAGTAAATAATATAGTGTGCCCCATAAGATTGTTGATTAAATTATTACACAGTGAGGAAAATAGGAACTGGATGTTGTCCTTCAGTAGCTGTCAGTATAAACACACCAAGAATACTCACATGTGAGCTTACAAATACACAACGACACACATACATGTGTCCCCCTGAAGTCTGTGCACAAAAGAAACAGCATTCTATTTATTTTAAGAAAATATTTGCTTGGCTGTGTTGAGTCTTAGCTGCAGCACGTGGGATCTTTGTCTCATCAGGAGGATCTTTCATTGTGGCACCAAGCGCTTAGTTGTGGAAGCCCAGGCTCAGCTGCCTGGTGGCGTATGGGGTCTTAGTTCCTCAACCAGGGATCAAACCCGTGTCCCCTACATTGGAAGGTGGATTCTTAACCACTGGATCACCCAGGTAAGTACCGAGAAGGAGCATTTTACAAGGGGCACATTTCAAAATTTCAGGTAGAGGCAGGTGTCCAGCTTCAGGTCTAAGGTCCACGGTAGGCTAGCTGTTCAGCTGTCTGGGATGTGCTTGGAGCTCATGCCATGAGTGTGTACATGCTTGCACATGTGTGAAGTCTCTGATTTTCCCCTCCCTCAGTCCCTGAGATGGTGGAAAGACATAGGGGAGTGGCCAACTTCTTTCCCTCTTGCCCTCCATTCTTGGTCTCTGTGATCCTGTGAGAAGTCCCTAAGTGAACTGAGAATAGCAGAGTTCATGGACTCAAAAGATCAAGGTGCCCGTCCTGTCACGCCAGCTTTCCTGGGGAAGCCGTCTTCCCTCTCTGAGCGTCTGTCTCTCCATCTCTTAAAATGGAATTATTTCACTTGTGAGGCTGTGCCTTCCCTGAGACGGGTGGTGATTTGCCCACAGGCACATGGTAAGCCCCTCCCTGCCTCAGGACCTTTGCACATATTGGTCCCTCTGCCCAGAACTCTTTTCCCGCCCCCCCCTCTTCCCTTCTTATTTAATTCTGTCTCCTGGGAGAAACCTGCCTTGATCGACCCACCTAAAGTCATCATCCTTATTTGTCTTTTTATAGTATGTTTGCTCCATCTTCATAACGCTCATTGCAACTTGTAATTGGTTAGTTACTTGCGTCTGCTTTTTTTAGTGTCTGTTTCTTCATTAAACCATAAGCTTTATAAGAACAGAAATAACCACACTAATCTTGTTCACAGCCATGTCTCCACTAGCCAGCACAGCCCCTAGTGCCTATTCAATCAATAGGATATAAGTTCCTTTTTTGGAATAGGAAATCTATACACATGATACAAAATTCTAAAGTTACAAAAAGATAAAATCTCTCTCAAACACATGGCCTATGGACATCTGTTACTTTGTTTAGAGAAGAGGCTTGCTTTTTCTTGAACATCTTGCAGGATCTTCTCCCCATGTCTTAGTATACTGTTTTAAAACAAATGGTAACAAAAGTAGATATTTTGTTCTGGAGAATCTTCCATACCATGCATATTATTTTTGTATGGATCTATCATAATTTATTTGGGCTTCCCAGGTGGCATTGGTGATAAAGAACCTGCCTGTCAATGCAGGAATCATAAGAGATGCGGGCTTGATCCCTGGGTCAGGAAGATCCCCTGGAGGAGGGCAACCCACTCCATATACTTGCCTGGAGAATCCCATGGTCAGAGGAGCCTGGTGGGCTACAGTCCATAAGGTCGCAAAGAGGCGGACACAACTGAAGTGACTTAGCACACACACATCATAATTTATTTAGTCATTTCCAGACTATTAGAATTAATGGAATCCTGCAACAAAGATATTGAACATATTATTGTCATTTGTGTAAACTTAACTGAAGGATGAATTTCTAGAAGTGGAATTGCTGGGTCAAAGAATATATATTCTTTCAAAATTTTGATGAATAGTAATAAATTCACTTTTTAGCGGTTTACTTTTTAACTTAAATTCACTTTCACCAAAATGAATATGAATGACTGTTTTCAACAACCATGTATTAATATTTTACCTTTGCCAATCTGATTGGTAAAAAATTATATATAATTTATATTTCTTTTCTGATAAGTGAGGCCAAGCATCTCTCTCTCTCTCTCTCTTTTATTGAGGTATAGAACTGTACATGGAACAACAGACTAGTTCCAAATAGGAAAAGGAGTATGTCAAGGCTGTATATTGTCACCATGCTTATTTAACTTATATGCAGAGTACATCATGAGAAATGCTAGGCTGGAAGCACAAGCTGGAATCAAGATTGCCGGGAGAAATACCAACAATCTCAAATATGCAGATGACACCACCCTTATGGCAGAAAGTGAAGAAGAACTAAAGAGCCTCTTGATGAAAGTGAAAGAGAGTGAAAAAGTTGGCTTAAAGCTCAACATTCAGAAAACTAAGATCATGGCATCTGGTCCCATCACTTCATGGGAAATAGATGGGGAAACAGTGGAAACAGTGTCAGATTTTATTTTGGGGGGCTCCAAAATCACTGCAGATGGTGAGTGCAGCCATAAAATTAAAAGACGTTTACTCCTTGGAAGGAAAGTTATGACCAGCCTAGACAGCATACTGAAAAGCAGAGACATTACTTTGCCAACAAAGGTCTGTCTAGTCAAGGCTATAGTTTTTCCAGTGGTCATGTATGGATGTGAGAGTTGGACTATAAAGAAAGCTGAGAGCCGAAGAATTGATGCTTTTGAACTGTGGTGTTGGAGAAGACTCTTGAGAGTCCCTTGGACTGCAAGGAGATCCAACCAGTCCATCCTAAAGAAGATCAGTCCTGAGTGTTCATTGGAAGAACTGATGTTGAAGCTGAAACTCCAATATTTTGGCTACCTGATGTGAAGAGCTGACTCATTTGAAAAGACCATGATGCTGGGAAAGATTGAGAGCAGGAGGAGAAGGGGATGACAGAGGATGAGATGGCTGGATGGCATCACCGACTCGATGGACATGGGTTTGGGTGGACTCCGGGAGTTGGTGATGGACAGAGAGGCCTGGCGTGCTGAGATTCATGGGGTCACAAAGAGTCGGACACGACTGAGCGATTGAACTAAACTGAACTAATGTACACTAATTTATAAGTATCTCTTTATAGTTTAAAGTTTATCTGTACTTTCCTCTTCTGTTAATCATGTTTTTGTCCATTTTTTTATTGGGTTTTTGGTTGGTTGGACCTCTTTGCATACTCAGGACACTATTCTCTTTTCTGTATGTCATGCAACATTCCAGCAGGAAACAGATGGAATTCTCAGGTTAGGTGTGCTGTGCTCAGTCGCTTCAGTCGTGTCCAACTCTTTGCAGCCCTATGGACCATAGCTCGCTAGGCTCCTCTGTCCATGGGATTCTCCAGGCAGGAATACTGGTGTGGGCTGCCATGCTCCCCTCCAGGGGATTTTCCTGATCTAGAGACCCAACCAACGTCTTCTGCATTGGCAGGCAGGTTCTTTATCACTAGCGCTAGGTTAATTTGGGGAAGGGTTGATAACGGATTGTTTACAAGGGTATAGGCAGGGAATGGGGCTTCCCTGGTGGCTCAGGTGGTAAAAAAAATGTGCCTGCAATGCAGGAGATGAGGGTTCAATACCTGGGTTGGGAAGATCTCTTGCAGGAGGGCATGGCAACCCACTCCAATATTCTTGTGTGAAGAACTCCACGGACAGAGGAGCCTGGCGGGCTACAGTCCACAGGGTCACACAGAGTGGGACGTGTCTGAGCACCTTTTTCTCACTCCCTCAGGCAGGGAATGGTGGGAGTCCTCCAGGTAGTCCAGCTCAGTTCAGTCGCTCAGTTGTGTCCGACTCTTTGCGACCCCATGAGTCGCAGCACGCCAGGCCTCTCTGTCCATCACCAGCTCCCAGAGTTCACTCAGACTCACGTCCATCGCATCAGTAATGCCATCCAGCCATCTCATCCTCTGTCGTCCCCTTCTCCTCCTGCCCTCAATCCCTCCCAGCATCAGAGTCTTTTCTAATGAGTCAACTCTTCGCATGAGGTGGCCAAAGTATTGGAGTTGCAGCTTTAGCATCAATCCTTCCAATGAACACCCAGGCCTGATCTTCTTTAGAATGGACTGGTTGGATCTCCTTGCAGTCCAAGAGACTCTCAAGAGTCTTCTCCAACACCACAGTTCAAAAGCATCAATTCTTCAGTTCTCAGCTTTCTTCACAGTCCAACTCTCACATCCATACATGACATTTTTCCCACTGGAAAAACCATAGCCTTGACTAGACAGACCTTTGTTGGCAAAGTAATGTCTCTGCTTTTGAATGTGCTATCTAGGTTGGTTATAACTTTCCTTCCAAGGAGTAAGTGTCTTTTAATTTCATGGCTGCACTCACCATCTGCAGTGATTTTGGAGCAAAGTCTGACACTGTTTCCACTGTTTCCCCATCTATTTCCCATGAAGTGGTGGGACCAGATGCCATGATCTTTGTTTTCTGAATGTTGAGCATTAAGCCAACTTTTTCACTCTCTTTCACTTTCATCAAGAGGCTCTTTAGTTCTTCTTCACTTTCTGCCATAAGGGTGGTGTCATCTGCATATCTGAGGTTATTGGTATTTCTCCCGGCAATCTTGATTCCAGCTTGTGCTTCTTTCAGCCCAGCGTTTCTCATAATGTACTCTGCATAGAAGTTAAATAAGCAGGGTGACACCTGAAGGATACCACTAGAGGGACCTGTTACTGGAGTCCCAAGGAAAGAGTTGTTGGAGAGGGGTGACTGAGGGCAAGGGAGCCTGTGGCCCAGGCCACTGCAGGTCAGCTTCACAAGACAGAGAGCAAGGTAGAGAAGGACAAAGAGGGGCTCTGGAGAGGCAAAGTGGAAGAGATCCAGCACACATTTGTTGTATAACTTTTGAATTTGTTCATGATTCTTTAAAACAAACAAATGATTTACTTTTTATGTAGTAGGATCAATCTTTCTTTGTAAAGCTTTTGAACTTACGTCAAATTTATAAATGCTTTTCTCACTCCCAGTTTATTTAAAAAAATCAATTCCATGTTTTTTTCTGGCCTTTTATGGTTTTTATTATCAGCATTTAGTTTTGATCCACTTGAATTTATTTTGGTGTTAGAAGGAAGGGAGGTATCCAATTATGCAATAATGAATCTTTTCCCCATTGATTTGAAATCAATGGGGAAATTTAGTAAAAACTTGTTTTTAGTAAAAGCTTGTATGAATGAATGACTGAACTGGTAGCATTTCTGGGCACAAAAACTCACTGCTGTATCATTTGTTACTCAGCACTAGACCCTATTGTTATCCCTGGGCCCCACCGGGATTCATGTCACACCCCAAGTATTCTCTGAACCTCCAAAGTGGGCATGGTGTGGGTCCACAATAAGATGGAGTTCCTGGGGGGGTGGCCCAGCCAGGAGTACCAGTAGGCTGGTGGGCAGTGGGGTGAGGGTGGACATGCAATTCAAAGCTAGCCTGTGGGGTGTATAAGGCTGCACGTGTGGCGGCACTCTCTCTCTCGTGGTGCGTGCACATGGGCAAGCACGATCCTAGCGTGCCAGGTGTATACGTGTGCCTGAGTTTGCCAGGTGTGCGTTCAGGTGCAACAGCACGCCAGCCAGGTATGTGCGTGCTTGCAGCCAGGCGTGTGTTTGCAGGTGTGCCCCCAGGGCCACGGGAGTTGCTTGCTCGCGTGCTTGAGAGTCCTTCCTGCCGTGGGAATTGAGGAGTCTCTCAGGCCCCAGGTTAGCACGTCCTCGGAGGTGGGGGTGGATGTGGGGAGGCGGCCAGTGGGTAATCAGGCAGGTTTGCAAAGTGTCTTTCTGCTCCTCCCCCTTGCTGGCAGTGGTCACGCCTGAGAGCATGGAAATCTGGACTGGGTGATGCTGCCTGCCTGGACAGGCGGAGCCAAGACCCTGCCCAGGGCTTTGGTGGGTCGTGGTGTCAAAAAGGAGTAGTGGAGCAAGATGCAGACGAGACGCAGCTGTGCGCTGGGCTACAGCACCCACCCCGCAGCCAGGCCAGGAGGGCCCAGCTCTGTGGACAGTTCCACCCAGTCCACCGCCTCCCCCACTGCCACGTGGGGTCACTGAGGCCCAGACAGGGCGCGTCTCGTCCAGAGCCTCTGGTCAGCAGCCCGTCAGGTGTGAACCCTCTGAGATATCCTGCCAGGTGTGGTCAGGGACAGTGGAAGAGCCCCCCACCCCCCATATCAGAGGGCTCCTAGTCTGAGGGCGGAGGCCCTGGATGTACCTGGAGGGAGGGTGACTGTGCATGAAGGAGAAAGTCGGGGGTGGGAGTGAAGATGCTGCTGCATCAGTGAAACCCTGAGGACCAGAAGGGCTTTTCCAGGGAGAGCATCCGTGCCCGCCCCCGCCTCCCAGCAGTGTGCCCTATGCTCTCTGCAGGGTTTTCTGGGGCCCTGACCTCATCTCTGTCTGCAATATAAGAGTTTTGGCTGAGCCCTGAGCTGGAGCCTTCTCTTTCTTCCATCTTTCCGGGCTCAGCCCCTGGGCCCTGACCACCCCTCGGCTGGCTTCTTGCGTTCAGTCACTCAATCAGTTGTTCAACACTTACCAATCGAGACTGCTCCAGCCAGGCCCCACTGTGGCCACAGAGATGAATGAGAACAGGGCCCTGGACTCCTGCAGGAGGACCCAGCCCAGCCCCTGGGGAGGGTGTCAGGAATGCCTCTGAAAGGGGGTGGGGGTGGCCAGTCCAGGTGCAGGAACAGAATGTACCAAGAGTGAGAGGCCTCGAGTACATGGGTGCCCCCCCTCCTTGAGCAGCATGGGGGGTCTCCAGCCCTCCCTGGGGCAGACATCAAGGGGGAGGAGGCCAGTCCCACTGGGAGGTGAGTTTCCTTCCCGCAGCTCCTTCTCACGCAATGGGCCGGAAGGGGTTGGGGGCCCATTGTTCCCTGGCACGCCAGCACCCCTATCCCTCCCCAGCTGCTGGGTGGGGGGAGCAGTGGAAGGAAGTAGGCTGAACCCAGGCCCTGGCAAGACCTCAGTGAGAGGGTGCGGGGTCCCAGGAATGCTGGCTCCCTCATTTGGGCCTGGGATACGCACAGCTGCTCAAGACACATCCATGTCCTGAGTTCAGTCCTGCCTGAGACTTTCCCAGCATTCTTGGTGTATGTGTGTATGTGTGGAGCACTGACTTATTACCTGACATGTTATACACTCCATTCTCTCCCAAGACCTGTGGGGTAGGATTATTATCTCTAGTTGCAAGAAAATATAGACTTGGGAAGGTTATGCAACTGGCCTACGGTGTGTGGGGGAGCTGAGATTTAGATTTCTTTTTGTGAGCCAGCCTCCTGCCTTATCCCCTCACCCTTTCCCAGGCCTTGCTGGAGATCAGACTCTTATCATTAACTACCTGCCCAGGAGAAGTGGGAGGGTGCAGAGATGAAGGGTTGGCCTGGGGAAGCATACTGAGTATCACCATGTCATCCTTCTAATACTAGAAACATCACTGGCACACAGGACCCAAAGGGAGAGCGCAGGTGGCCTCAAGGGAGACCAGAGGCTGCCGCCTTCCTTAGTGCAGGGTGAGGTGCGTTGGGCAGGTGTGCTGCATGCTAAGTAGCTTTAGTCATATCCAACTCTGTGCGACCCTGTGGACTGTAACCCCCCAGGCTCCTCTGTCCATGGGATTTTCCAGGCAAGAATACTGGAGTAGGTTTCCATGCCCTCCTTCAGGGGATCTTCCTGACCCAGGGATTGAACCCGCATTTCTTATGTCTCCTGCGTTGGCAGGTGGGTTCTTTACTTCTAGCACCACATTAGGCAGGCTCCCCACTCAAAAATATCCCCTCCCTTGCACAACCTAAGAGTTGCTGCTACAGCTACACATCCTTGAATTATGGCCCCAATTTCAGGGGCACCCTGTGAATCAGGTGTTGTGTTATGGGTTGAGGGGTAACCAGAGTGCAGGGTCTTGGGGAACAAATTTTGAAAGAGGGTATCATTAAGGGAAGGAGAGCTCAGCTCAGGGTGGGGGAATGGCCTCTGGTGGCAGCCCCCTCTACGAGAGAGGAGCCAGTGACAGGGCTAAGGTGGAGGGCTGACTCAGGGATTGACTCTTTTTTTTTTTTTTTTAAGAAATTATGTCTTTATTGAATTTGTTACCATATTGCTTATGTTGTTTATGTCTTGGTTTCTTGGCCATAGGGCATATGGGATCTTAGTTCCTCGACCAGGGATCGAACCTACACCCTCTGCATTGGAAGGTGAGATGTTAACCACTGGACCAGCAGGGAAGTCCCAGGGATTGACTCTTTGAACTACATAAAGTTTGCAGTACGAAAATCCAGCCTCTGGTTTCCCCAACCCAGATGTTGCACTCATCAACCTTCTTTCAGAAGTCTGCTCCCTCCTCAGATTTCTCTGTCAGTTGGAAACTCTTTTCTTGGGAAGCAAGTTGCCTTTGGACTAAGACTAATCTGAGCAGATCTGGGGTGGGAGTGTTTCCTAGTGACTGGGTTCATTTGCATAGGGACCAAGGGGATCCTGGGCAGAGGTCACCCTGAGGAGAAGAAGGAACCAGGAAGGACCACCCACCCGTGTCACAGTCCTTTTCAGAGAAGGATTGAGCTGGGCCAACAATAATAGTTATGTTTTACTAACTGGTTGTGTGTGAGCTCAGTCGTGTCCAGCTCTTTGTGACCACACAGACTGTTGCCTGCCAGGCTCCTCTGTCCATGGAATTTTCCAGGCAAGAATACTGGAGCAGGTTGCTATTTCCTACTCCAGTTTTATTGACTACACCACAGTAAAAAAAAAAAAAGAATAGTGGTTTTTTTTTCCAATTTGCCAAGAAACCCAGCCTTTTGGAGTCTCAGGGAGTACTGAGGGTGAGGGCAAGATTGCTTTGCAGTAAAGGTATGGGGAAGAGTGGGCAGGGCAGGAGATGACAAACGGGGTCTCTTATGTGGCTCTGCTAGCTTTTTTCTACGCCACTGTCTTTCCTGGGCCTGGTTTGCAGAGTTCACCTGCCAAGGTGACTATTTGGACCAAAGGTAGATTCTGTTCTGAGGGGACCCAACGCTGACTGACAGATGGCTGGTTCAAGCAAACTCCTCTCTCAAGGACCTGAACTGAGGGGTTGTTTTTTAATTTAAAATTTTTTTAAAAATTTTATTTGGCTGTACCAGGTCTTAGTTGCAGCACTTGAGATCCTTGATCCTTCATTGCGGCCTGAGGACTCTTTAGTTGAGGCATGCGAGATGTTAGTTGCAGCATATGGGATCTAGTTCTCTGACCAGGGATGGAATCTGGCCCCCCTGCATTGACAGCGAGGAGTCTTTGCCACTGGACCACCAGGGAAGTCCCATGAACTGAGTTATGTAAAGGAAAGTGCTAGTTAGGGGTGGATGCCTGTGATAAAAGGAGTTGAGAGTCTGAACTGGACAAGATAGGAGACTTAGGGAAATCCCTTAACTTCCCCTGTTAGGCTGACATGAAATTCCCAGCCCAGGGCTTTTCCCAGGATAGGGGTCTCCCCACCATTTCATCTTTGCCAAATTACCTCTCGCCGGTGCCCTGCACCCCGCAGTTTGCCAGATTCTTGTGGGATGTTGCCCATAGCCTTAAGTGCGGCTAGCAGACCAGGGGTCACTGCCAGTGGCCTGATCTTGGTTTATGGTAAGACCTCAGAGCTGGCTGAGGATGGGGGATCAGAGGCCCAGGGAGGGGGAGGGACTTGCCCAAATTTACCACACCTAAAACCTGAGTTCAGGGCTCCTAATCCTCCAGCTCAGTGTTTTCTCCAACTCGCCACATGGTTCAGTGATCGTATTGCATTTCTGAGCTGCCCTGTTCTAGCCAGACAGTCCTGGCTAAGGCGGTGAGGCAGGGGAAGAGACCCAACTCTGAGTCCCTCCCCCACCAATTCTGAGCCTTGTGTTCCTTATCTCTAAAGGGGCTGTCACAGTATCTGCCTTCTGAGGTTGTTGTGAGAACAACCTGGGATGGTGCGTGTCCAGGGCCTGCCCAGAAAGGGATAGGACAGAACTGTCTCAGTCTGCCTCCAGCCTGCTGTGGGGGGCAGAAGGGTGCATGGGGGGCAAAGTCTCCACGTCTCATTTCTGCTCCTTTGGCCCTGGCACGAAGGGAACTCTAAGTCAGCCCAAGTGAGTTAAAGATTGGCCAGGTGTGCGTGAGAAGCTCAGGCCAACTTCTGACCACAGGGAGCCAGCCAGGGCAGTGACCTAGGGTGACCGCCGCTGGGCCTTGACTGAGTCTTGGATTGGCAAAGTATGGTAGTGTCTGTTTGTTGCTTGTTGGGGATCTTTACAAGTGGACAACAGAGGATGAGATGGTTGGGTGGCATCACCGACTCAATGGACATGAGTTTCGGTAAACTCTGGGAGTTGGTGTTGGACAGGGAGGCCTGGTGTGCTGCAGTCCATGCGGTCTCAAAGAGTCAGACACGACTGAGTGACTGAACTGAACGTGTGCTGACAAAGTGACTCAGTGGAGTTTTCCAGTAGTTAGAGGCGCCAAAGGATAGGACCATGTCCCTGACAGACTGGAGCTCCCAGAGCAAGGGCCCATCTCCTTCCTCAGACAGGGCGGTGTTTCTTGAGATTCCCAGGCCTGGGCTGCAGCCCGATTATCAGACTGGGCCTTGCAGAGCAGGCTCATTTCCCCCTCAGGCTGGAGCCCCCCGGGAGGGCTGCTGTCTCCTCCCTCAGCTTGCGACATGCGGAACGGGTCTCAGGTTCCCAGGATAGGACTGTCCTCTCCCTCGGACCGCAATTCCCTGGGGCAGAGCTGTGCCTCCTTCGTCTGACAGGTGGGCTGGGTTTCCTTGAGGAGTTTGCTCTGGGTTTGAGGACAGGCCTGGAAACAGACAAGCGGAGCGCAGGTGAGGTGCTTCCTCCCTCCAGGACTTTAACACAGAATCTGGCTGATTTGGTTCCTTTCTTTTTTTAGTTAGTTAACTAATTTATTTACCTGTGGCTGTGCTGGGCCTTCGCTTCCGCGCGCAGGCTTTCTCTGGGTGCGGCGAGTGGGGCTGCGCCGTGGCTGCAGCGCGTGGGCTCCTGACTGTGGCGGCTTCTCTTGCGGCGGGGCACGGGCTCCAGGCACGCGGGCTGCAGAGCTGCGGTGCGCAGGCTTATTGCCCAGCAGCGTGTGAGATCTTCCCACCCCAGGGATCAGACCCGTGTCCCCTGCGTTGGCCGGCAGATTCTTTACCACAGGACCACCAGGGAAGTCCCGATTTTACTCTTATATTATTTTCTTCAAAACCGCAGACAGCCGTGATTATTTCCAGAAGGTTGGGGCAATTCAGCCACTGGATGAACACTTTGGAAACGAGGTCTGGCTTGTTTTCATCTCATCTCTGCTGCTGCTGCTGCTGCTAAATCGCTTCAGTCGTGTCCGACTCTGTGTGACCCCATAGACGGAAGCCCACCAGGCTCTCCCATCCCTGGGATTCTTCAGGCAAGAACACTGGAGTGAGTCATCTCATCTCAGAGAACTGCAATTTTGAGGACATATAAGGCTGAATCTTGATTAGAAACAAAGAAGGCAAAAATTAGCTGAAGGAACGCTTCAGCAAGAGTGCAGATGGCGTGTATTAGGTAGTAGCGGTCCTGTTGGCCGAAGGTGGCATTGCAGCTGAGCCCTCTTAGTCCTTGTGGCTATTGCTCAGAACCGGTAGGAAGTGAGGTCCAGCAGTCAGGTATATGGGCCAGTTGGAAAGGGGTGCTGGCAGGATCAAAACTCTGTAAAGTCACTCCTAGGACCTCAACACCTAGGGACTGGTCACCATCTGAGCCATCTTCTTACTGAATTTTCAATTTAAACTATTAGTGGCTATTCTTCCTACAGAATACATCTCTAATACAGGGATAAGAGGCAATAGGAAAAGAGGATTCACTTTGCAGAACTCACTCGACTGCCCACGTGGATGAGGCTATTTCAGGATAGCTGTGTGGGCACAGCCGTTCTTTCTGTGTCCTTCTCTTCTGCCTCCTTCTAGGACCCTCCCTGAGAACTCGTCCATCATTTTCCTTCCTTCATCCCTAACCCGCCAAGGGCATGGGTACTCTGGAGTCACACTATACCCGGTGGGTCTCTCAAGCACAGATGTGTCCTTGGGAAGAGCCTTGGGCTGGAGGGGCAATAAGGAGGCAGGTGGTCAGTTCAGGTGTGTGTGGGAAGAGATGAAGACCAAATCTTAGCATCCTCAAGTTCTGTTTTTCTGTATCCTTTTTTTTTTTTTTGTGTGAAGGACCTTGCTCATACATATGAAACATAATGAACAGGAACTTCCCCGATGGTCCAGTGGCTAATACTCCAAACTTCCAATGCAGCGGGCCCAGGGTTCCATCCTTGGTCAGGGAACTAGATCTGGAATGCCACAACTAAAAATCTTGCATACCGAAATTAAGACCTGGTGCAGCCAGATAAATAAACATTTAAAACAAAAAACATAGTACATAGGTCTCTTATTTTGTGAAGACCAAAGCAAACTTAGTATGCACTTAGAACTGAGTGCTCTTATAAGATTGAACTAATTCAGCTCTCTGCCTCCATTTTACAGGTGGAAACACTGGTTGTGAAATTAAGGCGCATCTGATGGGAAGAGAGGGCTCTGAAACTATGGATGTGAGCATGGTGAGTGCGTTTTGTGTTCTTAACTGATAGGCCATTTTGGGAACAGTTTTAGGATATAGAAAAATGAGCAGAAGGTACTGAGAGTGCCCTTGTACCTGCCTTCCCTGCTCCCAGTTTCCCCTGTTACTGACATCTTGCATTACTTGCAATAATCGCAATCATTTTACAATCAGTGAATCAGTATTGATACAGTTTTAGTAACTAAAATCCATAGTTTACAACAGGGTTCATTCTTGTTGTACATTCTTTGGGTCAAGACAAATGCCGTGGACCCACCATTATGGCACTGATAGAATCATTTCACTGTCCTAAAACCGCTCTGTGCTCCTCCTGTTCATCTCCCCTTCCTCCCAGCCACCTCCTTATCCTTGAACTTGTGGCAACCACTAATCTGCTGCTATCTCCATTGTTTTACCTTTTTCAGAATGTCGTATAGTTGGATTCATAAAAATGGCAACCTTTTCAAATTGGCTTCTTTCAATTAGCAATATGTGTTTAAAGTTCCTCCGTGTCTTTTCATGGCTTTGATGCTTGTTTCTGTTTATTGAACACAACACTCTATTGTGTTTTCAGTTCAGTTCAGTTCAGTCGCTCAGTCATGTCCGACTCTTTGCGACCCCATGAATTGCAGCACACCAGGCCTCCCTGTCCATCACCAACTCCCAGAGTTCACTTAAACTCACATCCATCGAGTTGGTGATACCATCCATTTACTTGCCTTTAAAAACTGTACTAAAATATGCATAACAAAATTTACCATTTTAACTATTTGTGTGTCAGTCAGTGGCATTAAGCATATTCATGATGCTGTGCAACTATTACTACTATTCATTTCTAGAATTTTTCATCATCTCAAACAGAAACTCTGCAGTTGTTAAACAGTAACTCTCCATTCTTCCCTTCCCAACCCCTTCCCCAGCCCTTGGTGACCTCTAAAATTCTTTATAAATTTGCCCAATCTAGATACCTCACGTAAGTGGAATCATATAGTATGTGTCCTTTTGTACCAGGCTTATTCCACTTAGCATAATGTTTTCAAAGTTTACACATATTGTAGAATGCCATTCCTTTTTCATGGCCGGATAGTATTCCATTGTACGTTGATGCCACATTTTATTTATCTGTACACCTGTTGTTGGACACTTGGGTTGTTTCCACCTTTTAACTATTGAGAATAATGCTGCTCTAGACATTTCTATGCAAGTTTTTGTTCAAACACCTGTTTTCAGCTCTTTTATATAATTGCCTTAGACTTGTTGGGTCACATGGTAATTACATGCTTAACTTTTTGAGGAACTGCCGAACCATTTTCCACAGGGATTGTATCATTTTATATAAATCCTTGTAATGCACAAAGGTTACAGTTTTTCCAGGTCACCACCAATATGTTAATGTCCATTTTTAAAATTGTGATATAATTGACATAACATTATTATAGTATCAGGTATAAAACATAATGGTTCACTATTTGTATATATTGCAAAATGATCACCACACAAATCTAGTTAACATAAGTTACCACATATAGTTACAATTTTTTTCTTGTGATGCTTACTTTTAAGATTTACTCTCTTAGCATCTTTTAAATATTCAAAATGTTATTGTTAACTAAAGTTACAATACTATACATTACATTCCCATTACTTACTTTATAGCTGGAAGTTTGTACTTTTTAACATCCTTCACCCACTATGAAACCCTTGTCCCCACCCCTACCTCTGGCTATGACCAATTTGTTCTCTAGACACGTGAGCTTGTTTTTTTTTGTTTGTTTGTTTGGGGTATTGGGACTTTTTGTTTATTTTTAGATTTCTCATATAGGTGAGTTCATATGTTATTTGGCTTTCTCTGTCTGAATTATTTCATTTAGCATAATGCCCTCAAGATTGATTCATATTGTTGCAAATTTTAATTATATAATATACAAATAATTAATATATATAATGTATATAATTACAGATTCATGGGGCTGGAAGATCCCCTGGAGGAGGTCATGGCAACTCACTCCAGTATTATTGCCTGGAGAATCCCATGGACAGAAGAGCCTGGCAGGTTATGGTCCATGGGATCACAAAGAGTCAGACATGACTCAAACAACTTAGCATACACTTCTTATTCTGTCAGTTACCCTTTTCATTTTGTTGATGGTTTCCTTTACCATGAAGTTTTTAGTTTGGTGTAGTCCTGTTTATTTTTGCTTTTGTTGCCATTGCCTTTGGTTTCAAACCCCCAAAATCACCACCAAGACTAATATCAAGGAGCTTACCACTTATGTTTCCTTCTAGTTTTATGGTTTCAGGTCTTATGGATATATCTGTGATCCCTTTTGAATTAATTTTTGTGTGTGGTGTAAGATAGCAATCCAGTTTCACTCATTTGCATTTGACTGTCCTGTTTCCCAACACTGGTTGTTGAAGAGACCACCCTTTCCCCATTGGATGTTTTTGACTCCGACTCCTTTGTCAAAAATTGATTGACCATATATGCATAGATTTATTTCTGGGCTCTCTATTCAGTTCTACTGTGTCTGTTTTTAGGCCAATACCATACTGTTTCCTTGACTATACCTTTGTAATACAGTTTGAAATCAGAGAACATGATGCGTCCAACTGTATTCTTTCTTCTCAAAGTTGTTTTGGTTATTTGGGGTCTGTTTTTAGGCATCTATGCCAATTTTAGGATTGTTTGTTATATATCTGTTTAAAATGCCATTGGAATTCTGATAGGGATTGTCTTGAATCTGTAGGTTGCTTTGGAAAGTATGGACGCTTTAGAATATCAATTCTTCCAATCCACTAGCACAGAATATCTTTCCATTACTTGTTTCTTCTTCAGCTTCTCTCTCCAGTGTCTCATTGTTTTCAGCATGCTTGTGCGTGTGCTTGGCTGCTCAGTCGTGTCTGATCCTTAGTGACCCCATGGCTATAGCCCAGCAGGCTCCTGTCCATGGGATTCTCCAGGCAAGAATACTGGAGTGGCTTGCCATTTCCTTCTCTGGGGTATCTTCCCAGCCCAGGGATCAAACTCTTGTCTCCTACGTCTCTTGCATTGCAGGTGGATTCTTTGCCTGCTGAGCCATTGGGAAGAAGTCCAGTTCTCCGTGGGTTTCTTTTACCTCCTTGGTTAAATTTATCTGTAGATATTTTATTCTTTTTGGAGCAATTGTAAGTGGGATTGCTTTCTTAATTTCTCTTTCCAATAGTTCATTATCAGTGTATAGAAATGCCACAGATATTTGTATATTGATTTGGAATTCTGAAACTTTACTGAACTTGTTTATAATTTCTAGTGATTTTTTAGTGGAGTCTTTAGGGTTTTCTTTTTTTTTTTTTTTAGGGTTTTCTAAATATAATATCATGTCATCTGAAAATAGGATAGTTTTACATCTTCCTTTCCAATTTGGATGCTTTTTAATTTATTTTTCTTGTCTAAATGCTCTGGGTAGGACTTCCAACACTATGTTGAATAAAAGTAGTGAGAGTGGGTGTCCTTGTCTTGTTCATGATCTTAGAAGAATGCTTTTAGCTTTCACCATTGAGTATGATGTTAACAGTGAGCTTATCATATATGGCCTTTATTATATGAGGTACATTCCCTCTATGTCTACTTTGTTGAGTTTTTTAAATATCAAAAATAAATGTTGACTTTTATCAAATGCTTTTTCTGCATCTATTGAGGTGATCATATGATCACAGGTTAGTTTTTTTTTTTTTTTTCCACACACTGCACAGCTTGCACGATCTTAGTTCCCTGACCAGTGATGGAATCTGGGCCCTGTGCAGTGTAAGCATGGAATCCTAACTAGCAGATTGCCAGGGGATTCCCAAATAATAGTAGTTTTTAATTTTTATTATAGCCATTCTAGTAGGTGTGAAATGGTACCTCGTTGTGTTTTTGATTTGCATTTCACTAAAGGAATGATGCTAAAGCTGAAACTCCAGTACTTTGGCCACCTCATGTGAAGAGGTGACTCATTGGAAAAGACTCTGATGCTGGGAGGGATTGGGGGCAAGAGGAGAAGGGGATGACAGAGGATGAGATGGCTGGATGGCATCAGTGACACGATGGATGTGAGTCTGAGTGAACTCCAGGAGTTGGTGATGGACCAACTCTTTGGGGTCGCAAAGTACCTCATGTGAAGAGGTGACTCATTGGAAAAGACTCTGATGCTGGGAGGGATTGGGGGCAAGAGGAGAAGGGGATGACAGAGGATGAGATGGCTGGATGGCATCAGTGACACGATGGATGTGAGTCTGAGTGAACTCCAGGAGTTGGTGATGGACCAACTCTTTGGGGTCGCAAAGAGTTGGACACGATTGATCGACTGAACTGAACTGAACTGAATAACTAATAGGGCTTCCCAGGTGGCACTAGTGGTAAAGAACCCACCTACCAATGCAGGTTAGACATAAAAGACATGGATTTGGTCTCTGGATTGAGAAGGTCCCCTGGAGGAGGGTATGGCAACCCACCCCAGTATTCTTGCCTGGAGAATCACATGGACTGAGGAGCCTGGCAGGCTGCAGTCCTTTTGCTCACACAGAACTGGACACATGCATGCAATAACTAATGATGTTGAGTATTTTTTCATGTACTTGTCCCTTTGCATATTTTCTTCAGAGAACTGTCTATCCACGTCTTCTGCCCCTTTCTTTTTTTAGTTTTGTTGAGATATGACTGATGTATAGCGTTCTATAAGTTTAAGGTGTACAGCATAATGATGGACTTATAAGCATCATGAAATGATTATCACAATAAGTTTACTGAACATCTATCATCTTGAATAGATACAAAATTAAAGAAATAGAAAAAAATTATTTCTTGTGATGAAAACTTTTAGGATTTACTCTCAACAACTTTCATGTATAATGTACAGTAGTGTTAATTATATTAATCACATTATACATCACATTTCTAGTACTTATTTATCTTATAACTGGAAATTTGTGCCTTTTGACCACCTTCATTCAAATTTTCCCTCCCACTGTAACCACAAATCTAATCTATGTTTCTATTAGGTTGTTTATTTTTTTGAAGTATAGTTGGCCTACAATTGTATGGTATATATAGCTGTTAGTTAAAAAGAAAGAAAGGAAAAGAAACGAGGGTTCCTCAATGACCGCTACCCTTCCCTTCCCTTGGCCTCAGAACGCCAGCAACTTCTTCACTTGGTGGAGAAGCGCAGCCGTGTCTGCACATGCTCACAGCGGGCGTGCTTCATGGTCAGCCCGTAGATGGGGGTTAGGTCCACTTTCACACCTGCTGGCACGCTGAACTCCAGCTGCTGCAGCAAAATGGCCAGGAAGAGGAAGACCTCCCACCTGGCCATGACCTCCCCTATGCACCGGCGCTTGCCCATGCCGAAGAGTAACACTTTCTCGCTTGCGACCTTATCAATGGCGGTGCCATCAGACGTGAGGAATCTCTCTGGCCGGAACTCAAATGGGTCCCCCCACAGCTTCCTGCAAGATGAACAGAGGAAGTGGAATCTCTGGGTTGGAGAGACCCTTCAGGGGAAAGGCCTGGTGGGGGGGACTTCTGTGTTAGAATAGATCTATCTAATAGAGCAATGAAACGAGAGTGGAGAAAGGAGCCAAACTGTTTTCTGACGCTTGTTTCTTTACATGGCTCTCTCTAAAATCACCAGCCTTGGAAATAGTGCTTTTAAATAGTAACTTGCTATTTTAAAGAAATCATACTTTAACTAAAAGATGTTAAAAGAAGGAACATCTGTCCACTTCTATCCTACTCAATATATAAGGAGGACCAATGGTCCATCCTCGTTGATGCTATGGTTTTGTAGTAATTATCGATAACATCTTTTTTTTACACTCAGAAGGGCCCTAGTTTGGATGGTAAATTATATGATTCTTCTACTTATAGACTAAATTGGGATTATCCAAAGAAGTCCCTAAGTCATTCACATCAGAATCACCTGAGGTACTCCACCTTACCACCTGATGTAGAAAGTTGGAGTACTGAGCGCCATAATCTATACCAACTTCCTAGTCAATGCACTAATTGAGAAACCTGGACCTACATTTTATCCCTTGGAGCAGGCTAACTAGCCATGGAGGCACCATTCCTTTGTTGTGCAGCCAGTTCCTAGGGGGACAAACAGCTTTCCTGACTGCTGAACATCACACATTTTTCAGTGGGGGATGTGTACTCACGGGTCATGATTGACCTGCCACTGGTTTATGAAGACACAGCGTTCCTTGGGTATGAAGAAGCCATTCAGTGTTGTATCCCTCGTTGTGCTAAGGAGGGAAGAGGGCTTTGTCAGGTTCAGGGGCTGGAAAATTGAGCTGTGTCTCTGGGAGGGTTTCTTTTTTAACCATTAAGAAAAACTGACATATAATTATTGGCGTCTTTTAAGAACTTTTTTTTGGCCCCATGCCTGTGGCATGTGGAACTTTATCTCCCCAACCAGGGATTGAGCCCACATGCCCTGCCCTGGAAGGCAGAGTCTTAACCCCTGGGTCACTGAGGAAGTCCAAAAATTGACAGATAGCTAATTTACAATGTTGTATTAGTTTCAGATGTACAGCAAAGTGATTCAATTTATCTGTAAAATTGAATCCCCAACTCCTAATTTTATCTGTAAAACTGGATGGCCTTGCTGGAACTAATTGAAACAAATTAGATTGTTTGTTTCAAAGTTTGCTGAAACTTTGCTGAAACAAATTACATCCAAAACTAATACAACATTGTAAACTGATATACACGTATTCTTTTTCAGATTCTTTTCCATGATAGGTTATTAGAAGATATTGAATATACCATATAGTATGTCCTTGTTGTTATTATCTATTTTATATATAATCGTTGTATATATGTTAATCCCAAACTCCTAATTTCTCTCTCCAGAAGCAGGAGACAAAACATAGCAAAGACTACAGGGGTGGGAGGGCTGGACACGCAGGCCTCGCCTGTGGGGGTGGTGAAGGGGACGAAGGAGGAGAGTCGGAAGGTCTCCAGGATGAAGGCCCCTCCCCCACCTCAGGAGGTTCCTGCGCCTCCCTCCACCCTACTCCATTAGCCTGCCCACGGTGGTCTCCCCACTGTACACTAAGAGGGAATATCGGGAGCAAAGAAGGGTTGAAACGGTTCTTCCGCTTTCTCAGATCCTGTTCTTCAACAATGTTTATTAAACTTTTGTCTGTTGCCAACTCTACCCTTGGCCGTTCTCTGGAGCTAAATAGCAGGGGGTCTGGGCCAGTCCTGGGGAGTTCCCAGTCTGGCTGAGGAGTTAGGCCTCTTCCTCTGGGAATAACTAGACCAACATATGGGCTGAAGCAAGTGCTTGCTAACTCTCTTGACATTCTTAACATCCCAGGGCCTAATCCTATAGGACAAATGGCTCTAAGTCCTATAAGATATCAGAATAAAGTTATACCAGCTGGATGAGTCAAGAAAGGCTTCTAGGGGATGGGAAGTTCGTGTCAGAATAGGATAAGATAGGATTCTGGTAGCCAGAGAAGAGGGTAGGAGGTATTCCAGCAGAAGCTCCAGCATAAGCAAAATTGGAGCCTGGCCGGTTTACGTTCGTGAGGGGTGGTTAGGCCAGCCTGGCTGGGTTGAGCATACGAAGGAGGGAACGTGAGTGGAGGTGAATGAGAGCTGAGGTCAGAGTTTGGTTTTCTTCTGAGAGCTGGGTATTTTGATCATGTTTGGGCTGGATGGGGGCAGAGTAGAGGCCGAGGTCTGGGAGGAATCTGGTGTCATGGCCAGGAAGGAGATGCCAAGGTCTGACCAGGGCTAGGGCTGAGAAGCAGGAGGGAAAAGAGGGCCAAGACTTCAGGGGTGCAAGGGTGGAAGAAGCAGGCCTCACCTGTGTGGGATGGTGAAGGGGACGAAGGAGGAGTGTCGGAAGGTCTCCAGGATGAAGGCCTCCAAATAGGGCAGCTGGGGTCTGTCGGAGAGCCGGGGCCGCCGTGCCCTGCCAATCACTCTGTCTACAAGCACGGAGAACAGACAAGGCTTAGGGGCTGTCTCCCCTGCTCCATGGCATCTGTGTCCCCATTCATACCAGGCATCACCCTACATGGTACTATGTAAGTTTACAGGTCTGAGACGCAGTGACCCTCCAGTATCTTCTAGGCAAGGGTGGGCACCACTGCATGCCCAGGGCTTAGTAGACACATAACAGCTATATGTAGATTGAACAGATGACCTTGGACCCCAAGGCTTCCCTCCACCAGAGGGTTGAGGGACACCACATACCCAGCTCCTCCTGGATCTTTCTCTGTATCTTAGGATTTGTCACAAGGTACATAAGGCTCCAGGAGATGGCTGTTGTGATGGTGTCAAACCCTGGACAACATGGGGCATGGTGAGGAAGAAAGGAAGACAAGAATGAGAAGGCAGTATTTACCAAGCACCCACCATGTATGTACTAAGCACTGTCTTTCTCTGCTTCCTTCCCCAAAGATCCTCACCTTGACTTTTCCAAGGGCTGAGGCAGAGTCTCCTCTGCACAAACTTGAGTAACTGCTTTTAAGTTTAGCTGCAGGGATTACAAGGGCCCAGACTTATAGACCAAAGAAGCCTTTATTGTTTAGAAGGGGAAACTGACCCAGAGGAGGAGAGGGACTTGGCTAGGTTTTCACCAGGAGTTGGTGGTACTTCCTGGGCTCAAACTTTGAGCCTGGGCCTGGTCTCTGTGTCCTGTACCACCTGACTTGTGGTTGATGGGTTATCTGATGGACCCCAGGGCTGGGCAAGGATGTGGGTGAGTAGCAAGCACCAAGGGATGGAAGGGCAAGGGTCTGGCTCCTACCGGCCCCAAAGAGGTCGTTAACAAGGTTGACAGTCTTCTCCTGGGAGATGAGGCGACTGCTGGCTTGGGAGTTATCCTCGCTGTGCTTGAACAGGGCGCCTATGATGTCCTGGACGCTGTTCTGAGGGGGCATAAGTTTAGGGTCACCCCAGCACTCCTGGGGTGGAAGGCTGGAGCCCCTCGTCCCTCCCTTACGGCCCCAGCTGCTGGCCTCTGGGCCGGAAGTTGAGCTCACGCAGCAGCTGGTAGTAGCCCCCTGTGTGTGCTGTCGCTTCAGTTGTGTCCAACTCTGTGACCCTATGGACTGCAGCCCCAGGCTCCTCTGTCCATGGGATTCTCCAGACAAGAAAACCGGAGTGGGCTGCCATGCCCTCCTCCAGGGAATCTTCCTGACCCAGGGATTGAGCTCATGTCTCCCGCCTTGTTAGGAGCACCACCTGGGAAGCTCAGTAGCAGCCCTAAGTAGGGCTTAAAGTATCATTTCATACTCCATTGACCCTTCCTCTCAATAACTCCAGGGGTCCAATTTCACAGGAGGAGGTTGGTGTGAGTACAGGGAAGCAAAGTGACATGTGAGCTGGGAATTAGCCTCTGTCAGGGTTCAGGTTCCTGTAAAACAAAAGCCTCCTCCTGATAACAGCACCCCGCATTGTGGGCTCTGCCAGGGCCCCATGCACGGCGTTACCTCTCTGGGGCTTTGAGCAGCCCTGAGAAGGATGCTGTAGGCCCAAGGAAACTGAGGCCAGAGCGGGAGAGAGACTGGCTCCAGGTCACACAGCTGGTCCGAGGTGTCCCAGAGACTTCCTGGGCCCTGGCCACGGCCCAGCTGTGTGGGTGCCTTGGTGCTGGGGGAGTGGGGCCACACCCAGACTCTAGGGTGCCCTCATACCACCTGCACCCTGGGCTCACCTTGTCAAAGTCCTGGTAGTGCTCCTGGACTGTTTTCCGCACGAACTCCAGGAACCTCTGGTTGAAGCTCTTGAACCTTTGCAGAGCCGGGTTGGGCAGGTATTTAAGGATGGGGAAGAAGTCCACGGGATTCCCGGAGCTGGCGGATTCCACGAAATCATGGCTGGTTTCCACCACACTGAGCATCTCCTTACTGCTCTGGGGGAAGTACTGCCCGAAGCACATGGCACCAATGACGTTGGCCACCGATGCCACCACGTGGCCATAGGGGTCGAAACGCCCAGGCCCTGACATCAGCTCCTGGAACTTGCCCAGGAGGGCCTCAGCCTCCTTGCTCACATGATCCTCCAGGTAGCAGGAGGAGGAGGAAGATGGGTCTGAGGCCACGGAGAAGGTGTTGAGAGCATTCTGAGCCAGGCGTCGCCGGGCAGCCCACACCGGTCCAGAGTCTGGGTTGAAGGTCATGCTCTGGCCGTCAGTGACCAAGGTGAAGCTGTAGAGGTCGGGCCGGCCCTTGAAATCATCGCCCTGCCGCACCAGGGCCTGCCGGATGGTGTCCAGGCCGCTGAGCACCAGCACGGGTGTGCGGCCAATGCGGATCTGCAGCACGTCCCCATAGCGCTGGCTCAGCTGCGACAGGACCACGTGTGGGCTCTTCCCCAGGGTCAGCACGTGCCCGAGCAGGGGCCAGCCCCAGGGCTCTGGTGGACTCTTCAGGCCTTGAGGGACTCGAGGTCGCCAGGTCCTGACCACCCAGAATACCAGGCAGAAGACGGCAGAGGCCAGGAGAAGCTCCGTGGCTGAGAAGGGGCTGGGCTGGGACAGTGCCATCTGTACCCAGTGCAGGGGAACAGGAAGGGGGGGCGAGACGGAGCCATTCATTCACTTGTTTATTCAGTCAATAAGCACTTGCCCACATTCTGTCCTTGGTTCCCAGCCAGACAGACTGAGAAAGACCGAGTTACATCCACTCAATTACATAGATCCTGCATCCCAGGACCTCATCCACAGTGCATTACAGAATCTGAGGCCTGGAAAGGAGCCCTGAGATTCCCAATGTGAGTGTCTGAACTCCCAGCCCTGGCCCTCCCCTCTGCCCATCACCTGTTTCCAATTCTGAGGCTGAAGGGATCACTTCAAAATGGGGAAGCATCCTTGCGAACCCCAGTGCAGGGTGTATGCTGGGCCTTGTGCCAAAGGGTGCCTCCTCATACCCTGGGAACAGGGAGCTGCTCCCCTCTTCACAACACTGATGAGACCAAGATTCTAGGGCTCATGCAAATGGCTTTTGATGCCCTCTTTCCTAGGCCACTCCTTATTAAGACCCAAAAAAGAGGACAAATCCTCATTCTCTCAGTCTTTTTTTTTTGGCTGTGCAGCTCATTATGTGGGTATCTCAGTTCCCAGACTAGGGATTGAACTGTGTCCCCTAGAGTGGAAATGCAGAGTCCTAACCCCTGGACCACCAGGGAAGTCTCTCACATCTCTCACCGCTTTTAAATATTTATTTATTTGGCTGTTTTGGGTCTTAGTTGCAGTGCGTGGACTTCATTGCTCTGTAGCGTGTGGGAGCTTAGCTCCCCGACCAGGGATTGAACCTGCGTCTCCTGCATTGCAAAGAGGATTCTTAACCACTGGACCACCAGGAAAATCCTCCTCTCACAGTCTTGAAGGCTGAGGCTGGGCTGCAGCCAGGCCAGGGCTATCCTCATGCCAGGTGGGGAGCCCTATCCACCTCTCCACTTGTCACACTAAGGGTCCCTAGACGAGGCCCAGTCTAAGCTTCTCATTTAAATTGGGGAAACTGAAGTCTGGAACTGGGCAGCAAGAACTAGAACTCAGGCTTCCTACACCTAACCCAGGGTCCCTGCATCCCTCCATCTCCAGTGATTTCCTGGATATATATCGGGGGATCCCAAGGGCTAAGAAAGGGGCCCAAGAAATGTACCTGTAGAGGCAGGTGCTGGAGGTCAGCAGGACTGTGGGGGCTGATCCTTCTGGCTCCAGCTGAGGGGACTTTTATAAACAGCACCCCTATCAGATTGGCCCTGCCGTCCTGGTCACCTGATAGCAAAGTGGCCGAAAAAAGTTGAAAGGATTAGCTCTTGGCCTTGGGCCACAAAACCCAGCTCCACCTACCTCCCAGGGCCCAGGGGCAGCTCTTCTGGGGATAGGTGCTATGTCCCTGGGGAGGAAGATCCAGCTTCTCTCAGGATCCAGAGTCAGGAGGGAATGCTTCCTTCTCACATGGGCAGGACAGGGTGCTAGGAGTGAAAGCCCTCTGGGCTAGTCCAGACCACTTTCCCATTGTCCCCACGAGGGAGGCCGCTGCCTGGGCACTCCGTCCAGGCTTATTAGCAGGGCAGGCTCCTGTAATGCCCCTCCAACAACCTGTGAAACCAAATAAAGAATAGGCATGTTCTGGCCATCACTTCATGGCAAACAGATGGGGAAACAATGGAAACAGGCAGATTTTATTTTCTTGGGCTCTAAAATCACTGCAGATGGTGACGGCAGCCATGAAATTAAAAGACGCTTGCTCCTTGGAAGAAAAGCAATGACAAACCTAGACAGCATATTCAAAAGCAGAGACATCAGTTTGCCAACAAAAGTGATATAGTCAAAGTTATTGTTTTTCCAGTAGTCATGTACGGATGTGAGAGTTGGACCATAAAGAAGGCTGAGTCCCAAAGAATTGATGCTTTTGAACTGTGGTGATGGAGAAGACTCTTGAGAGTCCCTCGGACAGCAAGGAGATCAAGCAAGTCAATCTTAAAGGAAATCAACTCTGAATATTCATTGGAAGACTGATGCTGAAGCTGAAGCTGCAATACTTTGGCTACCTGATGTGAAGAGCCAACTCATTGGAAAAGACCTTGATGCTGGGAAAGATTGAGGGCAGAGGGGAAGGGGATGACAGAGGATGAGATGGTTGGATGGCATCACTGACTCGATGGACATGAGTTTGAGCAAGCTCCAGGGGACAGTGAAGGACAGGGAAGCCTGGCAGGCTGCAGTCCGTGGGTTCACAACGCATCTGACATGACTTAGCGACTGAACAACAATGCTCTGGCCTCCTCTGAATTCCAGGCTGGGTCCTTAACCTGAAAACAAGAGATGGTGAGGATCATATGTTCTAAAGAGAGACTCCCTCAGCCTCTTCCCTCTTGGTGAGAGACGGTAAAAGTGGATGAAGAAAATTCATGCTATGGGCTCTTCTTCACAGCAACTAGCTTGGAATCTTCAAAGTGTGGATTTCATTAAGAAAAGAAAAAAAAGGAAGACAGGGGCATTTTCTAGAGCAAAGAGACTAAAGAGACACAACTACCAAATGCAATATGTGAAGCTTGGTTGGACCCTGGATTTAAAAAAAAATTTTTTTTAAAGCTACAAAAGACATTAGGGGAACAACTGAAGACATATGAACAAGGATTGGAGATTAGATGATATTATGGAATTAATGTTAATTTTCTTAGGTACAAGCCTAGCATCATGATTAGGTGGCAGAATATTTTAGAAAAAATTCCTAGGAGATTAACATTCTTAGGAAACGAATATTATTATAAGGTTTTTTGGGGAGTGGTGTTTGTTGTTTCGTTTTGTGTTTGGCTTGCCACGTGCCTGCCACCAGACTGCCAGGGAAGTTCTCGACACCGTAATGTTTAGGAGATGAAGTGTCCGCATGATCTCTGCAATTTACTTTTAAATGGTTTTCTTCCAAAATATACAACTATCTGTTTATCTCTATGGAGAGGAGAGAGTAGCCAGGACAGATGTCAGCTCTCTGAGAAGGTATGAGATTGTCTATGGTAGGAAAGGGAGCCTTGAGGTGGAGGGCTGCCGCTTAGTAAGGAGTTCCCTGACGGTTCTCTCCTGCCCCAGCTCACAAAGCCAAGCAAAGGAGTTCCAGGAGACTCAAACCTTAAGAGCGGGATGCCTGTGGGAAGGGAGTGCCTCCGCTGTAAGTGCAGATGGGCAGGAGTGGGGTGAGGGAACCTGTGGCCTTTGTGTGTCTATCACTTACTTTACAGCACTCCATGCTTGTGGGCCCAGTGTTCTTATAAGAGCTTTATATTTGTTAAAAAAACATTCCCAGTAATCCCGTGGAGTGGAAATTAATACTATTGTCAGATTACAATGGGGTAAAAGAGGCACAAAGAAGTTATATGATTTTTTGTAGGTCATATAACTAACTTCCCTGGTGGGTCAGATGGCAAAGAATCTGCCAGCAATGTGGGAGACCTGGGTTGGAGACCCGGGTTCGATCCCTGGGTTGGGAAGATTCTCTGGAGGAGGGCATGGCAACCCATTCTGGTATTCTTGCCTGGAGAATCCCCATGGACAGAGGAGCCTGGCGGGCTACAATCCATGAGGTCACACAGAGTTGGACACGACTGAGTGACTAAACCCAGCACACAGCAGCGCATTAGAGCTGGGACTCTAACCTTCAGGAGACTGTGCCCCAGACCACAGCAGGCACCTGCTTGACCCGTGTCCCTGGATCTGGGGGAGACTTGTGGACACGGAGGCTGAGCAGAGCAGCCTGTGATGACAGGGGTAGCAGAGGGCAGCCTGCATAGCCCAAGCAGGGTACCTCACCAGGATGTGAGTCTCCTAAGGGCTGGGTGGACGTGCTGAGGGGAGCTGGACTTGAACTGCACGGATGAGACCTGGCTACAGAGGGGAGGGGACCCCAGCAGTGACAGGCTACAGGGAGTACTTTGTGGGAATCAGCTGCGGGTGAGCAAGAGGTCAGCCAGAGTCCAGCAGCTGTGTTAGGAACTGTTTGATGTGGAGGACACGTTGGGGCTAAAAGGCACTCGATGAAAAGCTGGTAGTGGAATGTCTGCTACACACAAGGGCATTTGGAGCTAAGAGAGAAGATAAACAGCACCAGCCAAACAGAAAGAGATTGGTTCATCTTCCAGCACCCTCCCTCTTCCTCTCCCTAGTGGGGGGTGAGGAGGGTGTGAGGCTGTCTCTTATACACATCTCAGCCCCAGGCTCCTCTGTCCATGGGATTCTCCAGACAAGAACCCTCTTCCTCTCCCTAGTGGGGGGTGAGGAGGGTGTGAGGTGGGATGATGGGGGGTGGTAGGGACATGGTGGGGACGGGGGTGGGGGAGTGGGGAAAGAAAGTGCAGAAAGAGAGTGTGTCTCTCCCCTTCCCACAAACCAGAAATTTCATGTGAGAAGCATTTTGATTTACTTAGGACTGACTGGACTTTTTAATTCCTAAAAACGAGAAAGCTGTGAGATCAACCTGTGATGTCAAAGGGCAAGGCTGGGGGAATCTGACAAAGGCACAAGGCCTTTTGGAGGATCGTGGCTGAGAGGAAAGGAAAGCTGTTTTATCTTTGTATCTGCATTGGGTTTAGCTCACTCATAAAATGATTGAGGTTTGAGGTTAGGGTAGGTTTTGTAGAAATCGACTATTTCTCTCTGTCTCTCTCTCCTCCTGTCTTTTCCTTCCTCTCTCTCTCTAATGATCTAAAATCATACTTTATTCAAATTTTCATAGTTTTTCCTAATGTCCTTTTGTCCCTTCCTGTTCTCAGATCTCATCAAGGAGGATGATACGTTACACAGAGTCGTTGTTTTTCTAGGCTTCCCTTGGTTGAGATGTTTTTCAGACATTGTTTTTTCAGGAGAACTGGACAGATATTTGGTAGAATGTCCAGCTGTTGGGATTTGTCTGATGCTTTCCTCAAGGTAAGACTGGCGTTATGGGCTATTGGTAGGAAGACCACAGGAGAAAAGGGCCGTTTTCATCACATCATATCAACGGTACATACTGTCAGCCTGACAGGAAGGTTGATGTTCATAGTGATCAGCTGACTGAAGCAGAGTTTACCAGATTTCTCCACGGGAGCATCACTCATCCTCGCTCTCCATATTGTGCTGTTTGGAAGGAAGTCACATGCATGGTCCACATCTAAGGATCGGAGGTTCTGCTCTCCTCCCTGAGGATGGAATCTCTATGTAAATTATTTGGACTTCCCTGGTAGCTCAGGCGGTAAAGAATCTGCCTGCAGTGCAGGAGACCTGGGTTTGATCCCTGGGTTGGGAAGATCCCCTGGAGAAGGAAATGGCAACTCACTCTAGTATTCTTGCTTGGAAAGTCCTATGGACAGGGGAGCCTGGCAGGCTATAGTCCATGGGGTCACAAGAGTCGGACACGACTTAGTGACTAAATCACCACCGCATAAGAGATGATTTATCTTTTAAGTAATTTCTTAAAACTTGTTATTGAATTACAAGATACAGAAAAGTACAACTCAATGAACATTTTACAGACTTCACAAAAATCATGTAGTCAGTTAAAAGACAGAATTTGAGGAGCACCCTAGAAACCGTTTCCATGTTCCTTCCTCGAGGGGAACAATGACCCCAGTTTCTAATGGCGTAAATTAGTTGTGTCTGTTTTTGTTTTTCATGAAAATGAAATCATGCTGTGTACTGTTTTGGCATGGAATTTTTACAAAAACTAATAGATTTCATTTTTTGGTTGTTGTTGATTGAGTTTATTGTTATTTTTGTTTGTTTGAGGTATAATTTACCTATAGTAAGATACAAGGATAATAAGTGAACATTTCAGTGAGGTTTGGATATGGGGTACACTCATGTATCCAATCCAATATATAAAGCAAAATAAAGAATGTTTCCATTACAACAGAAACTTTCCTTGTGCCCCTTTGGAATCAGCTCCCCTCCCTATCCCCACAAGCAACCACTTTATGAATTTTAAAATCATAGAATAGTTTTACCTTTGTTCAACATTAAAATTTTTGAGATTTATGAAGATTGCAAGTTAGATTTCATTTTTTATAGCAGTTTTAGGTTTGTGGAAAAGTTGGGTGAAAGAAGAGAGACCTCCAATATGCCTCCTCCTCCTCCAATCAGTTTCCTCAATTATTAACTTCTAGCATTAGTGTGATACATTTGTTGCAATTGGTGAATGAATATTAATACAATATTATCAACTAAGTCCAGAGTTTACATTAAGATACACTCTTTTTGTTGTACAATTCCATGAATTGTTTTCATTTTTTAAAACTGTGGTAAAATATAAAACATAAAATTTATGATTTCAAACATTTTTAAAGTTTCAGCAGACTGTGTACTCTTTGGTTTCTGTCTTCTGTCACTTATTCTTTTTTAGATGACTCATCCACAATGCTGGGTGTAATAGTTGGGTGTAATTCCCATTGCTGTATGGTGTTCTGATATGAATACACATAATGAGTCCTCATATAAACTCACAACGAATGTTTCCATATCCATTCAACTGTCGACTGACATTTGGCTTGTTTTCCATATTGGGCTATGGTGAGCCCTGCTGTTGTGAACATTCTTGCACATATTTTTGTAAGAACTTCTGCTGTCTCTGGACCTACGAGTGGAAATGCTAGATGACAGGCTAGGCCAACTCGGGCTAGCGCTAGAGTTCAGGGCTAGTAGATCCTAGCACCGAACAATTTTCTGAAATCGTTGAACCAATTTTATTTCCACTGGCTGTGACTGAGGGTTCAATTTACTTCTCAAGCTCACCACTACTGGATTGCTTTTAATCTTTTTGACTCTAGCCTTTCTGGAGTGTGTGTTGACTACTTCTCTTTTTAAAACCCCTCAAAGTTCCCTATAGATTTCAGGATAAAAACCAGACTCCTTTGTTTGGCACCCAAAGGCTTCAGTGGCAGCTCTCGCTCACCCTCTCTGGCTCTGTTTGCCACCACGTCCTGGTCCCATTTCCATTGTCTTTCTCCATGTATTGATCCCTTTGACACCTGCCCCCCATCCTGTGTTCTCTGGCTCCTCATTTTTTTTTAGACTGAAGTATAGTTGCTTTACAATGTTGTGTTAATTTCTGCTGTACAGCAAAATGATTCAATTATATATATATATTTACCTTCTTTTTTCCAAACTATGAACTTTTTATTTTGTATTGGAATATAGCATATTAACAATATTCTGGTAGCTTCAGGTGAACAGTGAAGGGACTCAGCCATACATATACACACGTATCCATTTTCCTGCAAGCCCTCCCATCCCATCCAAGCTGGCATGTATATATATATTCTTTTTTAATATTCCTCTCCATTTTGGTTTATCATAGAATATTGAGTACAGTTTTCTTTTCTATACAGTAGGACCTTATTGTTTATCCATTCTATACCTGCCCCTCATTTTATACCCTGTTCAGCTGCCCCATGCTGGCTGGGTTCAACCCCCTCCTCTGAGGTCCCACAGGCCTCCCACAGGCCTCACGCTACCCTCCTCAATAAGCACCCTACATGCTGTTTCCCCCTTCAACCATGAGCTCCTTGAAGGTCAAGGCAGCTTCGGCTTTTCTTCAGATCTCTAGTATCTAGCTCAGGGAGTGACACACAGCATGTATCCTGAAAAAAATCTGTTGAATTAGGGTTAGAGTTCACAAGTAAGAATGCTAATCTGTGTAAGAGCTTTGTGAAAACAACTTTGGGCATTTTCCTGCATCGGTTTTCTGGAACTTGTAAATAATAATCCTTACAGTTGAAATTTACTGAGTACCCACTATGCCCCAAGCTCTGTGCTCTATGCTTAACATCAGCCATCTCTATTCGAGCTTCATAGCAACACTTTGAGGTGGGTACTGTTATTGGCTTCATTTTATAATTGATGAAAGCCTGAAGATGTTAAGTAATTTTTCCCAGAGCTAGAGTATGGGAGAAAAGCAGTTCAGTGAGCATGGGGAAGAGGGCTAATCAGGAGATTATCATGAGAGAAGGCTGACTTAGAGTTGACTCTCCAGAGAGGAGTCCAGGGAGACACAGGGTGGGGCTCAGGTTAGGGTGAGGGAACGGGCACCCGTGGGTCACTCCACAAGTTTATTTAGTGCACATTCACCAACCGGGCCAGTGGTCAGAATGCAGTAACTGGCAGCCTTTTCCCCTGCTTCTTGTGGAGCGAGTCCTTCTCTATGACCCTCATCATTCCATTCTCATCTCCGACGTGGCTCTGGCCACTAAGAGCTGTAGTTTTGGACCAGATCATCACTTAATCTAAACCCTAAATCAGACTATGGGCCCCTCAGAGACAGAGGCTGAGTCCCATTTATCTCTGTGCCCAGATCTGGCAGAGAGGAAAGACCTTGATGGACACAGGTGCTGTGGGAAACACAGGCAAATAATTAAAGCTGAAGGGGGAGGGTGTCTCATAATCTATTACATAAAGACCAGGAGCTTCAGTCTTGCACATCTAATCACCTGCTGCATGCGTCCGCCCAGAGGCCCCAGCATCCTCAACATGTCCAAATGGATGCTGTCTGTCAACCTCCCTGCCCAGACACCTTCTCTCTGCGTTATCACCCTAGCCAGAAACCTGGGAATCCGCAAAGACTTCTGTTATTCACCTCCTACCAAATTCTCAAGATTCTACTGCCTGAACATCCCTTCTCTCCATTACTATGGCTTTGCCTGGAGGTGACTCTCAGCGCCACTTCCTGCCTGCACTTTTGGTTCCCACTGTCTTTAACTGGTCTCTCTGTCTCTAGGCCAGTGTTGTCCAGTAGAACTTTCAGTGATAATGGAAATGTTCTATGTTTGTGCTATTCAGTGGGGTAGCCACCAGCCACATGTGGTTGCTGAGCACTTGAAATGGCTGGAACAACTGAAATACAAAGTTTTTAATTCTATTCAATTTGAAGTGTAAGTGGCGACTGACTACTGTGTTGAAGGTCATAGGTCTAGGCTCCTTCCATCCCATCCCTACTATCCAGGCTGCATACTGCCACCCAAATGAACTTTCTGAAATTGCGCATCTGTGCAGTCGTGTGTGTGCTGAGTTAGGTCTGACTCTTTGCGGCCCCATGGACTGTAGTTCGCCGGGCTCCTCTGCCCGCAGAACACTGGAGTGCGGTGCAGTGGGGCGCCTTTTCCTACTGCAGGTGGTCTTCCTGACCCAGGGATCAAGTTTGCAACTCTTGTGTCTCCTGCACGGGTGGCTTATCACTAGCACCATATTCCTATGTAAAATCCCTTAGTACTGATTTCTTAAGACATTCGGAAATCAAACTCAAACTCCTTAGGTCAGCACGTGAGTCATTTCCTACTCACTTCTCTAACTTCGTTTCCCACTATTCCTCTCACGTATCTTTCCCACCAGTCAGAAGGAACTCTTAGAATTCTAATTTTCTGCCTCTGCACATTGTTCCCTCTGCCTGGAATGCCCTACCCTCCTCCCAACCACTTCTTCCCCATCCAACAAACACTCTCATGGAAATTAATTGCTTCCAGGTTAGAAATGCTTACTTATATTACAGTACTATGATGCAGGCATGACAGAGCATTCTCATCTCTCCATTAAAGCAAATCCTCCAAAACTCAGCTCCAGGTCCACCTGCTGCAGGGTGTCCTGAACCCTATTCTGGGTAAGATCTTCCTCCATTGGGCATAGCTCTCTCATGGCACAAACACCACGGTGCCATATTACTTTGGTTTCATTTGCTGTCTCTACACTATGAACAACTTGAGACAAACTGTGTTCTTATTCACTCGGTTTTTAGTACAGTGCCTGTTACATCGTGGATGTCCAGCTGTAGTCTTTGAGCATAAATTGCGTTGCCAGCCACTGTTCTAGGAGGATACTTACAGCAGCGAATAAAACAGACCTTGTCTTTGTAGAGGAGAATGACAAGAGAACAAACAGATGAACGAGATTATTGCAGACTCAGCTTGTGCTGAAAACCCTCTTTTACCTCCACACTCACTACCCCCGCCCCTTCTCTGCCCTGCTCTATGCACTGAGAGGCTGATCTCTGCAGTCTATGTCAATGGGCTCCCCATCTTCTGGCTTCTTGTTGGGTTCTGTCAATGGGAGGTACTGACATGAAATGGGAGGGTGGGAGGAGAGTGAAGCTGGGGTATTTTTTTCTCCAGACCCTCCCTGCAAAGTCACCACGCTAGGCCACGGCTCCTGTCAGGTAGCTCTCCTTTACTTACAGTCTCTCCCTCTGGATTCCAGAAACAGATCCTTCTTCTTGCCCCTTCAGGTCCAAGACAGTAAGGGCTCCTCTCTGCTACAAGTCATATGGTACCACAATATCCTATGTTAGTTTCTCCATACCCTGTTCACACCTTTATAAATAATCCCATTATTAAACTCTTCTCAGTGATCCAGTTTGAATGGATTCTGTTCTTGCAAGGAACTTGAATAATAAAATGATTCTTTGCAAATTTCTTTTCCACCATCCCTGGAATATCAGCCTTTCCCCTAAGCTGTCTCCCTTAGGGTAACAAGATGGCTGCTAAAGTTCCGGCCATAATATCCAGACAGGACAGGGTCAGAGGGACAAGAGTGCATCTCTTGTCATGTATCCCTTTTAAGAGTGAGGAAATCTTTCCTCAATTTAGTCCCACCAGATCTCTACAACATAATATTGGCCAGAATCATGTCACAGATTCATCCAAGGGAACTGGGCCACAGTGACCGGTTCAGACCAGCCAGGACCCATTCCCTGGGGCCCACCTCCCCAGAAGCACATAACCCTGCAGAGAAATATGGAGGATACTTAGATAAAATTGGGGTCGGGAGGGTGCTGGGAAGGAGGAAAAATGAAAGTGGAGGGAATGGCTCTTGGGTGTCGACAAGTTGAGAAGCAGTTGGGAGAGGATTCTAAAGTTAGCTAAGTGGCCTGCACGGGCTGGTAGGACAGCCAGGCTGGGCACCAATTGGTCTGAATAGGGCCACCTTCTTGGCAAAGACTGTGTGAGCACGTCCAGGAGCACTTGGCTGATGAAGCAGGGTCCTTGGAGACTTGCTTTGATGAGAGGACTAGAACATTCATTATCAGCAAACCCTTGTGTTTATATGTAAAAGGGCATCTCTAACTTGGAAACAGAACAGTCCCCTGAGCTGCTGAACTTGCCCTTCAGTACAGTAGCGCAAACATTTCCCTGCAAGGCTGTTTTCGCAATTCGTTGGCTCAGCAAACATTTTCCCAACAATAACGTCAACTGCCAACCAGAGCAGAATTAGTCAAATTATGATATCTAATGTGGGTCTAAATTAATCATATTTGATATTGTTGAAGGAAGAAGAGGAAAAGGAAAAAGAAGGTCTGCCTTTATCTCCACTATTTTGTATCTGGAGCACCTCCGGGATATCCCTTAGCCCCTTCTCTGGGCAGTGTCCCAGGGTCTGCACTGTTGCAGCCCTTCCCCACCCATCAAAATATGGAGCCCTCTTGTCCCAACTCTCCAGAGCTCTCTCTGCTGAGAGTAGCTACAGCACCTGCTCTCTTCTGACTTTTGTGGTGGAGCCGGATTGTGGAGAGAGGAGCCGAGACCTGTTGAGAGGAACCAGGCGGCTCCCAAACTGAAAGCAGTCAAGGCCTCCTGGTGATCATAGCCATGTGGTCCACAGTGAGACGCAGTCCAGATGCTGGCCCTGGGCTAATGTGAGGTGGCACGAGGCAGATGCCTTAGCTGGGCCAGGCTGAGATGAGCTTCTTAAGGCAGGACCGTGCCCGATCACGTGTCTTCTGGCAACAGGATGACTAGCACTCATCTGGCAGGTACTGAAGAAAGGACCCGGGTTTGGAGAGGTGATCCATTCAGCCGGCCATCTTGGACTTGGTGCCCTGCCTAACAAGACCCAGAATCTCACCAGGCCACTACCATTTCAAACCTGACATATTTTCCTATTTGGAGGTTTGACATTTTCCACTTGCTCCTTGGAAGAAAAGCTATGACAAACCTAGACAGCATATTAAAAAGCAGAGATATCATTTTGCTAACAAAGGTCCATGTAGTTAAAGCTATGTTTTTTCCAATAGTCATGTATGGATGTGAGAGTTGGACCATAAAGAAGGTTGAATGCCAAAGAATTGATGCTTTTGAACTGTGGTGCTTAGAGAAGACTCTTGAGAGTCCCTTGGACAGCAAAGAGATCAAGCCAGTCAATCCTAAAGGTAGTCAACCCTGAATATTCATTGGAAGGACTGATGTTGAAGCTGAAACTCCAATACTTTGGCCACCTAATGCGAAGTGCCAACTCATTGGAAAAAACTCTGATGCTGGGAAAGATTGAGGGCAGGAGGAGACAGGGCGACCGAGGATGAGATGGTTGGATGGCATCACCAACTCAATGGACATGAGTTTGAGCAAACTCCAGGAGATGGTGAAGGACAGGGAAGCCTGGTGTGCTGCAGTCCCTGGGGTCACAAAGAGTCAGACATGACTTAGCGACTGAACAACCACAACAATTCATTTATTTAACAGATATTTATTTGGCATCCACAATGTGCCAGTTTGCTGTTGATGAAGCATTGGGCACAACAGACAAAAGTGCCTGTTCTGCAGGCACTTACATTCTAGTTGAGGAATATAGGCCATACAGAGCACTGAGAAGTAAAGTACATACCATGTCTGAAATTTTCAGTAGCCACATGTGGGGAGCAGCTACTGTATTTTAAAAAATTATTACTTATTTATTTGCCTGTGCCGGGTCTTAGTTGTGGTACTCAGGATCTTTCAGCATCTGGGATCTTTAGTTGTGGCATGAGAACTCTTATTTGTGCCACATGTGGGATCTAGTTCCCTGACCAGGGATCAAACCTGGTCCCCCTGAATTGAAAGAATGGAGTCTCAGCCCCTGGACCACCAGGGGAGTCCCTACATAGTATGTTCAAAGTTTGTTCAGTGCCATAAAGCTGTCAAACAAGTGTGACGAATAAATAGCAAGTTAGGAAGAGGGATGGAAACTATGATTCAGGGTAACAGTTTTACATAGGATGGCCAAAGAAGGCATACTGAGAATGATATTCGGGGAAGTAAGATATGAGGATCCAGGGGGAAAGCGTCTCCAGGTGGCAGGAACGGCAGAAGCAAAGGCCAGATGTCGAACAGATTGGTCGATATCGTCCACTTGCCTCTCCAGACCACTCTCCACCCTTCTACTCTCAGTCCCCAGTGACTGACTTCCATGGGCTACAGGAATGGACCCTCTGCTTTTTGGCTTCTAGCTAGGTTCAGTCTGTGGAAGGTACCGGCAGGACATCAGGGGGTGTGAATGGAATGAGATCAGAGTATTTAGGCTCTCTCCCGGTAGGGTCTTGGCATGCTATCTACAACTCTCCCAAAGGCTCCAGCTCCTCTCTATAGCCTTGCCACAGCCACCTTCTCTGGGTTCTGTTTTCTGCTCCTTCCTCGCATCACTTCTGGCCTTGCTGTTGCTTGCCCTACTGATTTCCGGCTGCATTGTCCTACTGATTTCCCTAAACCTTGAACCTTTGTGAGTGGTCCGTTTATTAAATTCTCCTCAATGACTCAGTTTTAGGGGCCCCTCTGTTTCCTGAAAGGACTGACCTCGACAGATACGGGGAGGGACTTGCCTGGAGCGTCTTAGGAACCTCAGGCTGCTCTGGTGCCTGGAGAGGAGTGAGCCAGGGAAGGGGGAGGGATGGGAGAGGAGGTCAGAAAGGCCACGGGAGCCACAGCTGGAAAGGTCTTGCGGGCCATTATAAGGACTGTTTCCTCTGAGATTCTTCAAAAACTTTAACTTGGGGAAAGGATGGTATATCTTTCTCAGCTAGCAGCTGGGAGAGAAAATAGGGCACCTTCCTTCCCAGGGTGTCTCCCAGCCAGGGAGGGTGTCAGCCAGCCAGCAGGGCATGAACTCTGCTCCTAGTGCAGTGAGATGGCCCAGACTCATCTGATGGTCTCTCCCTCAAGCGTGGGTTCTTTCCAGACACTCCCCAGCCAACAACTCCTCAACTCCATCATGGGGCCTTCTGGAGATAAAACTAGCCTCTCACAATACTGCTGATGGTGGCATTGTTGGCACAGGGGCAGGCTCGTTGGCACAGAAGCTGTTAGATAAGAGTAACTTCTTAGGATTCTGTCCAACCTGCCCAGGACTTCTTGGATCTGCCTCAAGTGTTGAGGTTTAATCACTCAGAGAGCACTGTTGGGTAAGCCTCTCTGGCCTGCAGGCTTTGGCTCTGATTGTTTTAGTTGCAAGCCTCCAAACCCAACTCCTAAAAGAAGAGAAAGGTGAAGAAGGGGAGGAGAAGGGGGAGAAAGAAGAGGAAGTGGTAAAGAAGAAGGAAAAGGGGAGAAAGGAGCAGATGGGAGAGGGGTGATGCTATCAATTCACATAACAGAGAAGTTCTATGGTGAACTTCCCTGGCTTCAGGAAAACCTGGATCTTGTTGCTCAGGGTTATCAATTCTTTCCCTCCCTCCCCTCATCCCTCGGTTCTACTTTCCTCTATTGGGCTTCTTAAAAATGGCCACTGGTAGGTCCAGAATTGTTTTCTAACCAGTTTTGCCACTTCTGGCAGAAAGAGAACCTTGCTTTTCCAACAATTTCATTGAAACTCCCATAAAGGGTTCTCAGTGGCTTAGCCTGAGTCATGTGTTAGCCTGGGGGCCTGGGATGGGGTTAGTTCCACCAAGCCCATCAGCTAAGAGTAGGGGTGGGGTGGTCCCCAAAGGACAAATGAAGTGATATTTCCAGATGAAGAGAGAATGGGTGCTGGGCAAACAAAACCCCTCACAGGTCTTCTGCTATCAACTGGGCTAACCATATAATGTATGTCCAAGCCAGGACTCATTAAAAAAAATTATTTATTTGGCTGTGCTGGGTCTTAGTTGTGGCACACTGGATCTTTGATCTTCATTGCAGCATGCAGGGCTTGTTGGGCCTAGTTCCCTGACCAAAGATCGAATCAGGGCCCACTGCATTGGGAGCCTGGAGTCTTAGCCACTGGACCACCAGGGAAGTCCCAAGCCAAGACTCTCTTAAGAATGAAAGAGAGAACTTTTAATAGATAAGACAACCTGCTTAGACCAAGACCATTCTGAGAAAGTGTCATTAGCCTGACTAGAGCAGCCAAGAGCCAGAGAGCCAGGGGCTGCCCCATTTGAACCTTGGATCCTGCAGACTGGATCTCTCTATCTTTCTTGGCACAGGTAGGAGAGAGGAAGGCGCTCAGGGCTCGGATCTCAGGTGGGGTGGTGGGTGGCTTGGTGGCATGAAGACACATTGGAAGACAAATCCTATTTCTCCATATTCACTTAAACTCCACTCTTCTCAAACTGTCTCACACCCACCTTCCACTCCCATGCTTTGTTCAAGTTACGGCCCTGCCTCATGCCAGGAGTGCCCTTCCTATTCTCCTCATACTCCAGGACTCCTCTATTCCTTTGCTCACCCCTAGGGCCTTCAGCCTTCTGTAGCATTTCCAGAGTTAGCTTAGGCTCTGTTTGGGTGTGATTCCTGCTTCCACCGCTGGGTAGTGAGTTTGTTCTGAGTCTGGTTGTCTCCTCATCCCCTGGCCACATAGCCCTCCGCAGTGCTGACTGAAGACTCTAGGCTAGGCTGGCCAAAACCCTCAACTGTGTCTAGCCCAGAGCCCCCACCTTTCTGCACTGCCCACCCTTCCCTCTGTGTTCCTGGTATCGATTGCTAGGGAATTCTAGCCAAAGAGCTTCTCACGCAAAGGCATACAAACTTTGACCCAGGATTGGCTGTTCAACTCCAGGTCAAGGTCCTCTAACCTCCCGCCTGTCTCCCTCTTTGTCTGCCCCGGTGCCCTGAGGGCCCCCTTCCGTCTTTTGAGCTGTCCTCCAAGACAGGCTTGGTGATGAGAAGTGCAGGGCCTCCCATAACCCCAGTGCATCAGACTCCTGTCCAGGAAGATGGGGACAAGGGGGCACTCTGACCGAGGCACTGAGCCTGTCGACCTTTGGCCCCCTGGGGCTTTGCTGGTAGTCTGGGACAATAAATCATGGTGGGAAGAGCTCTGGCCTGGAAGCAAGGGCCTGGGCTCTGCTTTGATTTGTCATTTGTCCTTCAGCTTTCTTTGTTCTGGTTTCGGTCTCTCCAGCTGAGAAGTGGGACAGGAATTGGCTTAATTAGCTAAAATTTCTTTGGATTCAAGAGTTCCTTGGAGGACTTCCCTGGTGGACCCTGGTAGTCCAGTGGTTAAGAATCTGCCTACCAATGCAAGGGACACAGGTTCGATCCCTGGTCTGGGAAGATCCCACATGCTGAGGTGCAACTAAGCCTGTGTGCCACAGTACTGAGCATATGGGCCACAAGTACTGAAGCCCACATGCCCCAGAGCCCGTGCTCCTCAACAAGGGAAGCCACTGCAGTGAGAAGCCAGAGCACCGCAGCTAGAGAGTACTCCAGGCTTGCCACATCAGAAGAAAGCCTGTGCACAGCAAGGAAGACCCAGCATGGCCACACACACACACAAAAAGAATCCCTTGGAAAATGTGAGGAAAGCAACGTATCTTTTGCCAAGAGAAGAGCTTTTCTGCAGATGGTCTTTCAGCTGTGAAGAGCAGGCTGCCATGTCTTCTTTTATTTTTTTAATGTTATTTATTTATTTCTCTTGGCTATTCTGGGTCTTCGTTGCTGCACAGGCTTTTCTCCAGTTGGGGAGAGAGAGAGGACTAACCTCTAGTTGCAGTGCATGGGCTTCTCACTGTGGCGGCTCCTCCTTGTTGTGGAGCATGGGCTCTAGGGCTCCCGGGCTTCAGTAGTTGAGGCACACGGGCTCAGTAGCTGTGGTTACCTGGCTGGAGTACACAGGCTCCACCACATGTGGGAGCTCCCTGAATCAGGGATCACACGTGTCTCCTGCACTGGGAGGTGGATTATTTACCCCTGAGCCACCAGGGAAGCTCTGCGATGATTCTCTAGAGCTACAGCATTGCTGGGGACTCTGAGAGCCAAAGGAGAGACTGGGCTACAGAGCAGGGTGATGGATTTGGAAGTGCCTTCCTTCCTTGCCACGGCTTCCACATAAATTCTTTCCACTCTCTGTGGCTCTAGCTCCTACTTGGTGTAAAGGATAGACCTTTCTTGGGTACTGCAAAAATTCTCAGACCGAGCCTGAGATGCAAAGGTGAAATGAATAGAAGGATGCTGGACAGAATGGAAGCCCAGCAATACCTCCCTGTCTCCTGCCTGTTCTGTTACCTAAATTCCACCATTATATCATTAGCACTTTGGGCTCAACACCCTGGTCATGCACCTTAATATAGATGGACTTAACTCCTTTACCTGTTATTAATCTTGCAAGGTCTTGGCTTATCAGATCAATTTCCCAAGGCTGATTTTCTGTGTTAGAGCATGGAGGATGGAGTAACAGTTTGGGTCCGTGTCCTGGCAAGAACCAAATGTTCTGAGAATTACCATGAAGCAATGCTGGAAATAGACCAGGAGAAATCTAACTTGCTGTGGAAAGGATCCAGGAAGTGTTCTCAGAGGAAGTGATGCTGCTGTTGATGCTAAGTCGCTTCGGTCGTGTCTAACTCTGTGCAACCCCATAGACGGAAGCCCACCAGGCTCCCCCGTCCCTGGGATTCTCCAGGCAAGAACACTGGAGTGGGTTGCCATTTCCTTCTCCAATGCATGAAAGTGAAAAGTGAAAGGGAAGTCGCTCAGTCGTGTCCGACTCTTAGCGACCCCATGGACTACAGCCTACCAGGCTCCTCCATCCATGGGATTTTCCAGGCAAGAGTACTGGAGTGGGGTGCTATTGCCTTCTCCAGTGATGTCTTAGCTGAGGCTTTAAGTAGGAAAGATTCAGAGTAGAAGTGGGCATTCCTGTTAGGCTCTGCAAAAGATTCTGGTTTCTATTCAGATGTGAGCTACTGAAGGGGCAACGTGGTGATGGAATGAGATTTTGCATCTTTGAAAAGACACTTGGGATGCCACAGGGTGCAGAAGGAATTGGAGGCACTGAAAGTCAGATGGTACCCTGGTTGGAGTTTATTAGTACTCTGGGGAGCAATGATGGGGGTCTGGATGAGGATGGACAGAAATCAAAGTGGAGAAATGGGTCCTTTACCCCTCACACTGTTCCCAGCATGTTAGCCAGTGATCTTCCTTGACTCAGACCTCACGGTGTCTCTGTCTCACACAAAGGAAGTCCCTTCTCAGCAGGGTGCTCCCAGCATCTAGGGCAGGGCTGTTCTCCACCCTCAGCATCCTCACATCCACCAAATTCCAGGAGAACGCCCCAGTCACAGGACATTGCACATTTCCAGTGCCCCTGGTACCGCTCCTTCTTTCACGGACCACTGTGCAGGGCCTTGAACTTGCTGTTCCTTTTGTCAGTTGCCCTCTTCTTCCAGATATCTGTGTGCCCTGATTCTTGGCTGGGTGTCTGCCCTTTCTGCCTGGGCTGGGTGTCCTTTCCTCAATGTCCTTTGAATTGCAATCTGCCCCTACATGATTCCTACCCCTTCTCTGTCTTATTTTTCTCTATAGCACTTTTCATCCTCTGAGACTCTCTAGGCATTTTCTGGCCTCACCTCCCATCCCCCGTGCCCCACAATGTAAGCTACAGGGAAGCAGGAGGTTGTCAGTTTTGTTCACTTCTGTATCAGTCGCTGGCATCCAGAACAGTGTCTGGTACATAGTAGGCGTTTGGTAAATACTTATTTGTGCAGTGCCCGAGGTGGCATCTGACTGCAGTGGGAGGTGAGGGGGTAGGATGAGGCTCTGTTTTCTGGCATGGGCCAGCGGATGGCAGTGCCATTCTTAGGGCTGGGGAGCGCGGTTGAGCTCAGAGAACGGGTGATGTGGTTAGTTGGAGACACATTGAGCTAAACAAGCTTTTTCTTTTCTTTTTTTTTTTGCCTGGACATCCTACATTGGGAAGGCTCGGCAGGGGCGGGGACAGACCAGCTGACCCAGGCGGTGCTGGGGCTGCGTGTCCCGCCACAGGCGTGGGCCAAAACTACGGACACACTCAGGCGCCCGCTTGTTTGCAAAAGCTCAGCTCTGCACGCAAACCTAGGCCCTTTGCACCGCCCCACCACCCATCCAATCACGCACCCATGAGGGTTCGTCGGCTTGTCTCGCTCCACCTCTGCCCTCACGCTCCGCTAGAGACTGGCCCTTTAAGAGCCCCGCCCCAGATGTGTATAAGAGACAGATGGTACCCTGGTTGGAGTTTATTAGTACTCTGGGGAGCAATGATGGGGGTCTGGATGAGGATGGACAGAAATCAAAGTGGAGAAATGGGTCCTTTACCCCTCACACTGTTCCCAGCATGTTAGCCAGTGATCTTCCTTGACTCAGACCTCACGGTGTCTCTGTCTCACACAAAGGAAGTCCCTTCTCAGCAGGGTGCTCCCAGCATCTAGGGCAGGGCTGTTCTCCACCCTCAGCATCCTCACATCCACCAAATTCCAGGAGAACGCCCCAGTCACAGGACATTGCACATTTCCAGTGCCCCTGGTACCGCTCCTTCTTTCACGGACCACTGTGCAGGGCCTTGAACTTGCTGTTCCTTTTGTCAGTTGCCCTCTTCTTCCAGATATCTGTGTGCCCTGATTCTTGGCTGGGTGTCTGCCCTTTCTGCCTGGGCTGGGTGTCCTTTCCTCAATGTCCTTTGAATTGCAATCTGCCCCTACATGATTCCTACCCCTTCTCTGTCTTATTTTTCTCTATAGCACTTTTCATCCTCTGAGACTCTCTAGGCATTTTCTGGCCTCACCTCCCATCCCCCGTGCCCCACAATGTAAGCTACAGGGAAGCAGGAGGTTGTCAGTTTTGTTCACTTCTGTATCAGTCGCTGGCATCCAGAACAGTGTCTGGTACATAGTAGGCGTTTGGTAAATACTTATTTGTGCAGTGCCCGAGGTGGCATCTGACTGCAGTGGGAGGTGAGGGGGTAGGATGAGGCTCTGTTTTCTGGCATGGGCCAGCGGATGGCAGTGCCATTCTTAGGGCTGGGGAGCGCGGTTGAGCTCAGAGAACGGGTGATGTGGTTAGTTGGAGACACATTGAGCTAAACAAGCTTTTTCTTTTCTTTTTTTTTTTGCCTGGACATCCTACATTGGGAAGGCTCGGCAGGGGCGGGGACAGACCAGCTGACCCAGGCGGTGCTGGGGCTGCGTGTCCCGCCACAGGCGTGGGCCAAAACTACGGACACACTCAGGCGCCCGCTTGTTTGCAAAAGCTCAGCTCTGCACGCAAACCTAGGCCCTTTGCACCGCCCCACCACCCATCCAATCACGCACCCATGAGGGTTCGTCGGCTTGTCTCGCTCCACCTCTGCCTCGCACGATTACTCTGCCCTGCCAAAACGCTAGTAGCCCCCAGGAACCTCGAGGGCCCGAGGGTCCTGGCTCGAAGTACCCTTGGTTTGCAGAGTGGTCCTAGGGGCGGCTCAACGCGTCCAGCTAGTGCGCACATTAGCAAGGCTGCACATTCTCCATCCCTTCCCGCATTCCGGCCCTTCCATCAGTGAGCGCGGACTTCTAGTCGTCCGGGCTCTGGGGGTTCTGGGGGTGGGGGAGGCTCTGGGGAAAGAGGCAGCCCATCGGCGCCTCTGGCCTTCCGGCCCTAGTGACCTCGGGGCTGGGGTCGCCGTGCTTCTCACGCGAGCCTGGACTCAATAACAGGGGTTAGGAGGTCATCCCCGGGCAGCTCCGCCCCTGCCTGCCAGCCTGGTTCCTATCTGCTGGTAGAGAAGAGGAAGCACTCCCAGCGTTCAGTGGGTGCAAAAATGAGGGTGACTGGTCCCCGTGCCCCGGGATGGAGCACCCCTATGCCCTCTTTCGGGCCATCAAGGGATTTCTTCCCCAAACCCCTCCCCAGTTGGGCTCTGCGCTTGTCCAGGGGTACCTTGGAGCTGAGGGTCCCAAGTGTCCCTAGCCTTCATCCCTTTAAGAGCCAGCACTTGATCGAGGCATCCCCAGAGTTGATTCTTACCTATCCCCCAGCTTCCTCTCTCGCCCCTCCCTCCTCCGTCCCAAAGCTTCCAAAAGCGACCAGCTCCCCTCCCCCCTGCCCCTCCCTCTTTCCCATCCCCGCGCTCCCGGAGGCGTGGCCACACGCCCAAGCCGCCTATAAAGGTGGCATTACTTTCACCCTCACTCTGAAGGTGACAATTCCTTGGAGCCTTCCCTGGTCTTCTTTGGGGTCCCTGGCTCCAGAGACCACTCTTCCCAGCCCAGCTCTGCACCCCCTCACAGCCACAGGTGAGTGCTGGGGGTTTCTGGGTTGTCGCTTCCCTCTGCCAAAAGGAAAATTTTGATGCCTCCATGTCTTCCTGGTCTAGCACCTCAAAAAAAAAAAAAAAAAAAGGAGGCTATGAGTGTCCTTAGTAAGGAGGCAGTCCAGCTCCCCTCACTAAGTGGGGAAACTGAAGCCAGGGGACAGGGCTGGACTTGCCCAGGATCCCATGGCTAGTACCCGAACTGCTCCCCTCTCAGCATTCCAGGTCTTAGGCTCCAGCTCGTCCCCTACTGCCTCCTGGAATGCCTGGGGGCTTCCCCATGGAGGTCACCTGGAAGGTTGGAATAGGACACAGGTGTGAGACTGTGAGCCAGTACAGCACTCCTTCAGGCTCTGTGAGCAGGAGGCTTCTCCGTGGTCAGGGTGGATAAGGGGGCAAGTTGGGTTCTTACCAGCTGCACCCTGCCTTATCCAAAAGCTGCTCCTGGCTGGGGCCACCCTCTGGAGGCATAGCTTGTCAGTGCTGAGAGGTGTTGGCTGGACAAGGGAGGCTGATCTGAGAGGGAGTCCTGGGCATTGTCCAGGAGCCTTCCCTGTTCCACTGTCTTCTCTGGCCTCTGCTGGGGGCAGATCAGTGTGAGAGACTGCCCTCTGCAGAAAACTTGACCCTGAAAACTCAGCAATCACACTTCTCTTGGCCTCCTACCATCTTACTAAGGCTAGGGGTCTTTGGAGCACCCAGTGTGCAGAAGGGGACCCCATGGCACGCCAAGGCCTGGCAGTGTCCCCAGTTCACTCAAGGAGTCTGGACTCAAGTGTGCTTTGGGGTTCAGCTCCTTCAGGAAGCCTCCCTAGACAGACAGCTATAGGAGTTCAGGTAGGAACCATACAGCCTCCCCATCTTGGGTGGCTCTTCTGTAGGGAAACGTCACTAGTCAGACTATGCTTAACCTCAAAGGAAAGATCAGAGTTTTCTCTTATCTGAGATCAGCTGGGTACCCTGAATCAGAGACCATGTCCCATCCCTTCTCTCAGGTGATGTGACTGAAGCCCAGAAGGGTAAAATGAACTGTCCAATCCAAGGCCATGTCATAAAGCCTGGAACCCTGGTCTCCTCCAGTCCAAGGCATCAGTAAGATGCCCCTGTCATAGCCCCACGCCTCGAAGAGAGGAGTCCATGAATTTGCTCACCCTTTCTAGATTGAACCTAGAGAAAGTATTGTGTCATTTTCAGTTAAATTTAGCTCCATTCCTAGTTTCTCATATTCCAGGCCAAATTTTTCTTACAGCCTTTGCCTGGTAGGATCCTTCCATTTATTCACAGCTCTTGAGTGACTGGCAGATGGGGGAGGTCCAGACTATTCATTCATTGAGAATTGAGCCCAGTGAAAACCTTGGCCTGGAATTTTGTGACCAGGAGCCTCAATCTAGTTGGCCTCCAGCTGCGTTTAAATTGTGAGTCTGCTGAGCTCAGAGAGCTGGGGCTAAGGGCACTGTGGCTTAGACAGTAAGGAAAGGGGGCAGTCCCCTGTCTCCTCCCCACTGTGTCCTGGTGTCTGGCCAGATTCCCTAGATCCTGGCTTTGAACAGTAGAGAACTGACGGTACTGAGAAGATTCATTTTCATCAGTTGATCTGACCACTCCTGTACCTATGACAGGAACATAGGAACAGGGAAGACGGCCATGAATCTTCCCAGGGAACGTTACCTAAGAGGTCTGAGTCCTGGCTCTGTCTGAGAGCTGGGTGCCTTTAGCCAAGTTAGTGCCTCCTCTGGACGTCAGTTTCCCCAAATGTGAAATGTGGCTGAAGAAGAGGGGATCCTTAGTTCTTTGGTAGTGTTGTCCCAAGTTGGGTGGGAATTGGGTGATACACATCGATTATGTGCTTATTTTAATATAAGTGGAAAAAAAACAAACGTATTTTCACACAAATGTTACTGTGTGAAACGGTGCTAAGTGGGTGGATTTAAAGTTGATTTTAGAAAAATATGAAATAAATAATAGTATAAGTGTTCTATGGAAATCGCAGACTGACACTGAGATTGGTATGGCAGGTAAGGTGTTCTGGAATTAGACAAGTTTGGATTGGGTTTGCATTCTATCATTGCTGGCTGTGTGACTTTGGGCAAGTTATGTACTTTTTCTGAGCCTCAGAGCTGCCTACCACAAAGGCCGTGGCCAGGACTGAATGAAGAATGACTGAAATTCTTGGTATGGAGTTGGCAGCTCCACAAACAGCTTCTCCTGTCTCCTCTCCCATTTCATGCCCAGTGAACAGTTCTGGATAAGGTTTTCCCTTTTCTTGACTGGTGTGCTGACATTTTAGGACACTGGCTCCTTCCATCCACCTGTTAGATCTTTTGACCTTTTCCTCCCATCTCACCTCTCAGCAGCCACCTTGGAATCTACGTGGATCATGTTTTCTGTGTTTGGACTCCCCATCCCCATCTCGGCCACAGAACTTCTCCTGGCCTCTGCCGTCTTCTGCCTGGTATTCTGGGTGGTCAGGACCTGGCGGCCTCAGGTCCCTCAAGGCCTGAAGAGTCCACCAGAGCCCTGGGGCTGGCCCCTGCTCGGGCACATGCTGACCTTGGGGAAGAGCCCACACGTGGTCCTGTCGCAGCTGAGCCAGCGCTATGGGGACGTGCTGCAGATCCGCATTGGCTGCACACCCGTGCTGGTGCTCAGCGGCCTGGACACCATCCGGCAGGCCCTGGTGCGGCAGGGCGATGATTTCAAGGGCCGGCCCGACCTCTACAGCTTCACCTTGATCTCTGACGGCCAGAGTATGACCTTCAACCCAGACTCTGGACCGGTGTGGGCTGCCCGGCGACGTCTGGCCCAGAATGCCCTGAAGAGTTTCTCCACTGCCTCAGACCCATCTTCCTCCTCCTCCTGCTACCTGGAGGATCATGTGAGCAAGGAGGCCGAGTACCTCCTGGGCAAGTTCCAGGAGCTGATGTCAGGGCCTGGGCGCTTTGACCCCTACAGGTATGTAGTGGTCTCAGTGGCCAATGTCATCTGTGCCATATGCTTTGGCCGGCGCTATGACCACGATGACCAAGAGTTTCTTAGCCTCATCAACCTGAGTAATGAGTTTGGGGAGATAACTGCCTCCGGGAACCCATAAAAAAAAAAAGGAGGCTATGAGTGTCCTTAGTAAGGAGGCAGTCCAGCTCCCCTCACTAAGTGGGGAAACTGAAGCCAGGGGACAGGGCTGGACTTGCCCAGGATCCCATGGCTAGTACCCGAACTGCTCCCCTCTCAGCATTCCAGGTCTTAGGCTCCAGCTCGTCCCCTACTGCCTCCTGGAATGCCTGGGGGCTTCCCCATGGAGGTCACCTGGAAGGTTGGAATAGGACACAGGTGTGAGACTGTGAGCCAGTACAGCACTCCTTCAGGCTCTGTGAGCAGGAGGCTTCTCCGTGGTCAGGGTGGATAAGGGGGCAAGTTGGGTTCTTACCAGCTGCACCCTGCCTTATCCAAAAGCTGCTCCTGGCTGGGGCCACCCTCTGGAGGCATAGCTTGTCAGTGCTGAGAGGTGTTGGCTGGACAAGGGAGGCTGATCTGAGAGGGAGTCCTGGGCATTGTCCAGGAGCCTTCCCTGTTCCACTGTCTTCTCTGGCCTCTGCTGGGGGCAGATCAGTGTGAGAGACTGCCCTCTGCAGAAAACTTGACCCTGAAAACTCAGCAATCACACTTCTCTTGGCCTCCTACCATCTTACTAAGGCTAGGGGTCTTTGGAGCACCCAGTGTGCAGAAGGGGACCCCATGGCACGCCAAGGCCTGGCAGTGTCCCCAGTTCACTCAAGGAGTCTGGACTCAAGTGTGCTTTGGGGTTCAGCTCCTTCAGGAAGCCTCCCTAGACAGACAGCTATAGGAGTTCAGGTAGGAACCATACAGCCTCCCCATCTTGGGTGGCTCTTCTGTAGGGAAACGTCACTAGTCAGACTATGCTTAACCTCAAAGGAAAGATCAGAGTTTTCTCTTATCTGAGATCAGCTGGGTACCCTGAATCAGAGACCATGTCCCATCCCTTCTCTCAGGTGATGTGACTGAAGCCCAGAAGGGTAAAATGAACTGTCCAATCCAAGGCCATGTCATAAAGCCTGGAACCCTGGTCTCCTCCAGTCCAAGGCATCAGTAAGATGCCCCTGTCATAGCCCCACGCCTCGAAGAGAGGAGTCCATGAATTTGCTCACCCTTTCTAGATTGAACCTAGAGAAAGTATTGTGTCATTTTCAGTTAAATTTAGCTCCATTCCTAGTTTCTCATATTCCAGGCCAAATTTTTCTTACAGCCTTTGCCTGGTAGGATCCTTCCATTTATTCACAGCTCTTGAGTGACTGGCAGATGGGGGAGGTCCAGACTATTCATTCATTGAGAATTGAGCCCAGTGAAAACCTTGGCCTGGAATTTTGTGACCAGGAGCCTCAATCTAGTTGGCCTCCAGCTGCGTTTAAATTGTGAGTCTGCTGAGCTCAGAGAGCTGGGGCTAAGGGCACTGTGGCTTAGACAGTAAGGAAAGGGGGCAGTCCCCTGTCTCCTCCCCACTGTGTCCTGGTGTCTGGCCAGATTCCCTAGATCCTGGCTTTGAACAGTAGAGAACTGACGGTACTGAGAAGATTCATTTTCATCAGTTGATCTGACCACTCCTGTACCTATGACAGGAACATAGGAACAGGGAAGACGGCCATGAATCTTCCCAGGGAACGTTACCTAAGAGGTCTGAGTCCTGGCTCTGTCTGAGAGCTGGGTGCCTTTAGCCAAGTTAGTGCCTCCTCTGGACGTCAGTTTCCCCAAATGTGAAATGTGGCTGAAGAAGAGGGGATCCTTAGTTCTTTGGTAGTGTTGTCCCAAGTTGGGTGGGAATTGGGTGATACACATCGATTATGTGCTTATTTTAATATAAGTGGAAAAAAAACAAACGTATTTTCACACAAATGTTACTGTGTGAAACGGTGCTAAGTGGGTGGATTTAAAGTTGATTTTAGAAAAATATGAAATAAATAATAGTATAAGTGTTCTATGGAAATCGCAGACTGACACTGAGATTGGTATGGCAGGTAAGGTGTTCTGGAATTAGACAAGTTTGGATTGGGTTTGCATTCTATCATTGCTGGCTGTGTGACTTTGGGCAAGTTATGTACTTTTTCTGAGCCTCAGAGCTGCCTACCACAAAGGCCGTGGCCAGGACTGAATGAAGAATGACTGAAATTCTTGGTATGGAGTTGGCAGCTCCACAAACAGCTTCTCCTGTCTCCTCTCCCATTTCATGCCCAGTGAACAGTTCTGGATAAGGTTTTCCCTTTTCTTGACTGGTGTGCTGACATTTTAGGACACTGGCTCCTTCCATCCACCTGTTAGATCTTTTGACCTTTTCCTCCCATCTCACCTCTCAGCAGCCACCTTGGAATCTACGTGGATCATGTTTTCTGTGTTTGGACTCCCCATCCCCATCTCGGCCACAGAACTTCTCCTGGCCTCTGCCGTCTTCTGCCTGGTATTCTGGGTGGTCAGGACCTGGCGGCCTCAGGTCCCTCAAGGCCTGAAGAGTCCACCAGAGCCCTGGGGCTGGCCCCTGCTCGGGCACATGCTGACCTTGGGGAAGAGCCCACACGTGGTCCTGTCGCAGCTGAGCCAGCGCTATGGGGACGTGCTGCAGATCCGCATTGGCTGCACACCCGTGCTGGTGCTCAGCGGCCTGGACACCATCCGGCAGGCCCTGGTGCGGCAGGGCGATGATTTCAAGGGCCGGCCCGACCTCTACAGCTTCACCTTGATCTCTGACGGCCAGAGTATGACCTTCAACCCAGACTCTGGACCGGTGTGGGCTGCCCGGCGACGTCTGGCCCAGAATGCCCTGAAGAGTTTCTCCACTGCCTCAGACCCATCTTCCTCCTCCTCCTGCTACCTGGAGGATCATGTGAGCAAGGAGGCCGAGTACCTCCTGGGCAAGTTCCAGGAGCTGATGTCAGGGCCTGGGCGCTTTGACCCCTACAGGTATGTAGTGGTCTCAGTGGCCAATGTCATCTGTGCCATATGCTTTGGCCGGCGCTATGACCACGATGACCAAGAGTTTCTTAGCCTCATCAACCTGAGTAATGAGTTTGGGGAGATAACTGCCTCCGGGAACCCAGCTGACTTCATCCCTGTCCTCCGTTACCTGCCCAACACTGCCCTGGACCTCTTCAAGGACCTGAATCAGAGGTTCTACACCTTTGTACAGAAGATAGTCAAGGAACACTATAAAACGTTTGAGAAGGTATAGCCTGGGGAGAGGCAGGTGGGTGGTAGGGAGCAGGTAGAGTCAGGGGTCAGGAGTCAGAGATACCTGGAGCAGAGTGGAGTCTGGTAGGCTTTCACAGGCCTTCAGCCTGGGATTTTGAAGCCAGTAGTGGAGGGGATTCTATCCTTGGCAGGAAAATAGAACTTTTTATTGTCCAGCCCGTCTAACTATCCATCACACAGCAGTATTTACTGTAGAGCCAGTCCATGCAGGACTCTAAGCTAGTTGTGGTAGGAACCAAGAAGAGTTGGTCTTGGTAGGAACTAAGAAGAGTTGGTCTTCTGGCCTCATGGGAGAGAAAGGTGTAAAGAGCATGTGCAGATGATAAAGGGCATCCACCTGCATGTGCAGGTGTAAAGGGCATGTGTAGACTCTGTCAAATGTCCCTTGAGTTGGGACTGCAAATATTCTGGGTCAGGAGAGAGCCTTGGAAAGACAAGAGAAGCTGAGGGGGTAGGGGTGTGTGTGTGTGGTCACCTCTTGGACGAAGATGCTAGGGATGGGAAGGGACCAGGTCTGGACGGAGAGGCAGTTCTGGGTTTGGGATCTTCCTTACCTGTGGGCCTTCCCTACCCAGGGTCACATCCGGGACATCACAGACAGCCTGATTGAGCACTGTCAGGATAAGAGGCTGGACGAGAATGCCAATATCCAGCTGTCGGATGAGAAGATCATTAATGTTGTGATGGACCTCTTTGGAGCCGGTATGAATTACCCCATTATACCATTTCTATGGCCAGCTGCCCTGACCCACCAAGCACCTAACTTCTCCCTTTGTTCTCCCCTGGCCAGGGTTCGACACAGTCACAACTGCCATTTCCTGGAGCCTCCTGTACTTGGTGACAAGCCCCAGGGTGCAAAAAAAGATTCAGGAGGAGCTGGGTAGGTGGTGGCTTCCCCCAGAGTGCTCAAGGCAGGAGGCCAAGCCAAGGTCTGAGTGGCTCCTGACCTGTCTGGTCCTCTGTGCTCTGCAGACACAGTGATTGGCAGGGCACGGCGGCCCCGGCTCTCTGACAGACCCCAGCTGCCCTATTTGGAGGCCTTCATCCTGGAGACCTTCCGACACTCCTCCTTCGTCCCCTTCACCATCCCACACAGGTGAGGCCCCATGGATCTGCTGCTGTCTGATGCTGGGCCTTACTTCAGTTCATGTACCTGATCAGGGTGGTAGGAAGGACAGGGTATGGGAGGCAGGGAGATCTCCTTGTGGCCCTGAGCCTGACTGAGCTTCCTCCCTCCTCAGTACCACAAGAGACACCAATCTGAATGGCTTTTACATCCCCAAGGGGCGCTGTGTCTTTGTGAACCAGTGGCAGATCAACCATGACCAGTAAGTTGAGAAAGGGCAGGGAAAGCTTCCCCGCTCCTGAGCTTCACACATTGCTGTCTCTGGGCCACTTGCCTGAACCCTATTCTTTTCAGCTGGGGCTCAACCCGCTTGATGGTTCTGAGTCCCCAGGCTGCCTCTTCAGCTGCTTCTTTCTGATTACAGGAAGCTATGGGAGGATCCATCTGAATTCCGGCCAGAACGGTTTCTCACTACTGATGGCACCATCAACAAAGTACTGAGTGAGAAGGTGATTCTTTTTGGCTTGGGCAAGCGGAAGTGCATCGGTGAGACCATTGCCCGCTTGGAGGTCTTTCTCTTCTTGGCCACCCTGCTGCATCAGGTGGAATTCCACGTGACCCCGGGTGTGAAGGTGGACATGACCCCCCTGTATGGGCTGACCATGAAGCACGCCCGCTGTGAGCACTTTCAGGTGCGCACGCGCTCTTAGGGGACAGAGGCCTGCAGCCTAGACAGCCCATGCGCTCTTGGGGGACAGACAGCCCTGCTCCTGTCTGGGCAGCCAGGCCAGGGGCCTAGCCCAGGGGAGCCAAAAACCCACAGACATTGTCGGACTGATTTTTTTTTTGCTGTCTGAGCTGTGGGCAAGCTTGAGGGATCATACCTGCCCCCCACCCTGGACTTGTCCTTCTGCACACTGACCACTGATAGTGGACACATCAGGGGCCACACAGGAGCTGATGGAGCCCTTCTGAAGTTATGCTGGAAGGGCTAGAGGGTCCTCAGGCCTCTGGAAACCTCTAAAGAGGTTTTGGGAAGCCCCTGGGCCCCGCCCACAAGCTGGTTGGCTTTCCATGGAGGCTGACTGGCTTGAGACACATTCGGAGCAGGTCACACCAGGGCCTGACCAATCTCTTTGACAATTGGAAGCCATCAAGACTGAAGAGAAGAGGCAGTCCAGAATACTGACATGGAAGTGGTCTCCCTGCTTAAACAAGACTGAGCAATCCGACCACTAGGGTCTGGGACACTCTGCCTGGGAGATGACCTTCCTCTCTGCAGGCAGGGGTGGGGCTGCTGCCTGGCCTTGTGAGGCTCTTGTTCCTGTCCAGGGAGGGCTGAGGACCTGTGTCTAACAGAAGCAGAGAGCAGAGGGAGGGCCCAAATCCAGGCACCAGGACTGGATCAGGAGGGAGGGGGTGGTAATCGAGTCACCTTCTACTGCATCTCCTTTCAATATACCCTGTGTTAAAAAGTCTTTTAAAAATGTTCGTATGCAAGGACCTTTCCGTTTTAGCCTGTATTGTACTTGCATGTTTGTATTTACCATATATGAGAGCTTCAGTTCAGTTCAGTGTCTGACTCTTTGCGACCCCGTGAGTCGCAGCACGCCAGGCCTCCCTGTCCATCACCATCTCCTGGAGTTCACTCAGACTCACGTCCATCGAGTCCGTGATGCCATCCAGCCTTAGAGCAGCTTATTGAGAGCCATGAAGAAAATTCTAACCCAGATATCCAGAAATGTGTAGGAAATATCTATCTACCTGAGCTAAATAAAGATATTATTCAGAAGTCCTTATTGGTGGAGACTTTTGAAATCTTGAATGAAGGTATCTACGTGCCCAGTCTGAGCCTAGTCTTGTGTTGGGTTTTGCTGTGGGAGGACACTGAGGGGGAGGAGGCGGCGGTGCTCTCTGGAGCTCTCAGAAGCCACTGCTCTCAGGCAGCTCACAGTCTGGTTTGGGCACAAGACTCTGTCACTTCACTGCCTTCCTCCTTCTCTAACTGATCACACATTAATGAAGAACATTCTCTGAAGCAGGTACTGGGGGAGATAAAGTGAATAAAAAATGGTGACTTCAAGAGCCTCCTAAGCTGGTTAGGGGAACTAACTTATTAACACATCATCTAATTCATTGTCTGTGGATGCATGCTAAGTTGCTTCAGTTGTGTCTGACTCTTTGTGACCCTATGGACTATAGTCTGCCAGGCTCCTCTGTCCTTGGGATTCTCTAAGCAAGAATATTGGAGCAGGTTGCCATGCTCTCCTCCACAGGATCTTTCCAATCCAGGGACTGAACCCACATCTCTTATGCTTCCTGCATTGGCAGGTGGGTTCTTTACCATTAGAGCCAACTGCTGCTGCTAAGTCACTTCAGTCGTGTCCGACCCTGTGCGACCCCAGAGATGGCAGCCCACCAGGCTCCGCCATCCCTGGGATTCTCCAGGCAAGAACACTGGAGTGGGCTGCCATTTCCTTCTCCAGTGCAGGAAAGTGAAAAGTGAAAGAAGTCGCTCAGTCGTGTCCGACTCTTTGCAACCCCAAGGCCTGCAGCCTACCAGGCTCCTCCGTCCATGGGATTTTCCAGGCAAGAGTACTGGAGTGGGGTGCCATTGCCACTGAGAAGACCCCAATTCATTGTGACCGGGTCTCTAACAGCCAGATACACAACAGGAGGGTGAAGCACAGAGCCAGAGCGGGCTGGGTGGGCAGGGGAGTGGGTGCTGGGAAAGGTGACCAGGTCTTGGGGATATATGCGCAGGGCCCTCCTTGAAAGATGGGAGGCAGACTCACTTGGGTCTCACAGCAGTAGATCTCAAGTCCAAGAAGTAGACTGTGGTCACTGTATTGGGTGGGGGTTCTCAGCTCAGAAGTCACGGTCTGCTTGCTCTTCACTAGCCATACTGGGCTCAGGTCCTGCACTATATTAGATCCCAGGGCTGGTCACAGGTGGAGAACAAGGTGTTTGATCATTGGGTCCCATAGACTGACTTTGGCCCAGATTTCAACACTAAAGTCAGTGGTAGCAAGTAGGGACCTACATGCTATGCTGTGCTTAGTCACTTAGTCATGTCTGATTCTTTGCAACCCCATGGACTGCAGCACACCAGGCTTCCCTGTCCATGGGGATTCTCCAGACAAGAACACTGGAGTGGGTTGCCATGCCATCCTCCAGGGGATCTTCCCAACCTAGGAATCAAACCCAGGTCTCCCACATTGCAGGCGGATTCCTTACTATCTGAGCCACCAGGGAAGCCCATGAATACTGGAGTGGGTACCCTATCTCTTCTCCAGGGGATCTTCCCAACCCAGAAGTCGAACCAGGGTCTCCTGCATTGCAGGTGGATTCTTTACCAGCTGAGCTACCAGGGAAGCCCCTGGACCTACATAATCAGGAGCTATTCTGGCTAAGGGACTCCGAGAGGAGATGCATCTTGTGCTGTGACCCCAGCCCAGCCTTCTTCCTGAAGCACTGTGCAGTGACCAGGGGAAAGCACTCCCACTCATCAAAAGTTTCAGGCTACTTCCAGGAAGGAGCTGAAGTCAGCTGGAGCAACCCTGTTTATATAGGAGGATGAGGAACTTGGCCTCCAATCATTCTTATATTGATTTATTTCTTACTTAAAAAAAAAAACTTGTAGGACTTCCCTGGTGGCCCAGTGGTTAAGAATCCACCTTCCAATGCAGGGAACGCAGGTTTGATCCTTGGTTGGGGAAGATTCCACATGCACTGGGCAACCAATCCCCTGAGCCACAACTACTGAGCCTGCACTCAAGAGCCCACAAGCTGCAACTACCGAGCCCCTGCGCCGCAACTGCTGAAACTTGCAGGCCCTAGAGCCTGTGCTCCGCAAGGAGAGAAGCCGCCCCAGCAAGAGGCCCATGCACCACAACCAGAGAGTAGCTCCCTCTGTCACAACTAGAGAAAGTCCATGTGCGGCAATGAAGACTCAGCACAGCCAAGAATCAATTAAAAAAATGAATAAAATAAAAAGCTTATATGATATAACATAAATGAGCCTTCCAATCATGATGCTAAGTGAAGAAGCCAGAGATAGCAGGCTACATATTGCATGTTTCCATTTATATTAAATGTCTAAAACATGCAAATGCAGAGAGACAGAAAGTTTTGAATAAATTAGTGGTTGCCAGGGGATAGGGGGTGGGGAGAGTGAAAGGTTCAGGATTTTTTTTAGGTTTGATGGAAATATTCTGAAATTAGATAGTGATGATGGTTGTATAAATTTGTGAATATACTAAAATCCACCAAATTATGCAGTTTAAAATAGTTGAAACAGTGAAAAAAAGAAAATCTATACCAATCTTTATTCTAAAGAAGGGGCGGAATGGAGACAGCATATGCCCAACAATTTATGGAACTGTTCTCACTAATCGTATTGGTAATGGTAATGTTGCTGCTGCTGCTGCTGCTGAGTCGCATCAGTCGTGTCCGACTATGTGCGACCCCATAGATGGAAGCCCACCAGGCTCCTCTATCCCTGGGATTCTCCAGGCAAGAACACTGGAGTGGGTTGCCATTTCCTTCTCCAATGCATGAAAGTGAAAAGTGAAAGTGAAGTTGCTCAGTTGTGTCCGACTCTTAGCGACCCCATGGACTGTAGCCTATGAGCCTCCTCCATCCATGGGATTTCCCAGGCAAGAGTACTGGAGTGGGGTGCCATTGCCTTCTCCCATGATAATGTTAGTATTTTTTATTTTGAGACTATAGAGTGTTGTGGGTTAAGGAGGTACACGTGTAACATACAAAAGGTTACTTTTAAAAATACATTGTATATATGCAATATGTATTATATATTATACATCACAGCTCAGTTGCTAAAGAATCTGCCTGCAACGCAGGAGACCCTGGTTCAATCCCTGGGTTGGGAAGATCTCCTGGAGAAAAGAAAGGCTACCCACTCCAGTATTCTGGCCTAGAGAATTCCATGGACTGTATAGTCCATGGGGTCGCAATGCGTCAGACATGACTGAGCAATTTTCACTTCACTTCACTTCATATTATATATAATATATCTTATGTATATATATTTGTAAATGTTAGAAGCCATGACCAACTCAACAGTGAGCATCCTGAATGCTTAAATTACCATCCAAGGCTTCTTGGAGAAATGCTGGTTACAGAACCAGGGCAGAAAATGTAAAAGATGACCTGAAACAGTTGTTCATATCAGATAGCAAAGAAGCCACAAATACTATCAAGTCGATCAAGCCATGCAGGAGCCCAACAGAAGAGCCTCCAACAGGTCAAAGATTGGACAACTTGACTGTCAATAATAAAATTGCCGAGGATGAAAACCTATCAAATATCTTTGAATCCATGAGTCTACAAGGATATACATATATACATGCACATATACACATGTCTATTTAGACTGGTTGTTTATCTTCAGAAAAACCAATTCATTACCTTAAAAAATGAAAAACAAAAGCAGAATCAAGCATTCATCCTATCTTTCCTATATGAACTATACTTGCAGATAAGAAGAAGCATCTCTTTTTAAAAATTTATTTATTTTTAATTGGAGGATAATTGGCTTACAATATTTTGTTGGTTTCTGCCATATATCAACATAAATCAGCCATAGGTATACATATTTTCCCTCCCACTTAAATCTCCCTTCCACCTTTCACCCCAAGAAGAAACATCTCTTAATGAAAGTATTCCAATTAATAATTAAAAAAGAATTAATAGAATTGGATTATCACAACATTGTTAATTAGCTATACTCCAATACAAAATAAAATGCTAAAAAAAAGAAACAGTGGAATTGGAATGTCACTGTTTTGCATCCACCACTGCTTCCAACAAATGCCAGCATCATAAAAGGAGAGAAAACCAGCTATGTGCCTCCTGGTAAAAGAAGCCAGTACTGCCCATGTTCTTTCCCAAGGGACTGAACCAGTGTTTGATCAACTCAACTCTGCATCCAGCTGCCAATTTGCAATTAATATAGGAGGTGAAGAAACACACTGAATGGAAATATCAGGGAATAACCAATAACATTCAGACTTTGGGAAAATCTACAGGTCAAAAGCCCTGGAGTCTTCAGCTGAAAAAGAGTAAGGAAAAGAAGCAGATGGAAGGAAAACTTGTCCACTTAAAAGACCTATCAATTTTGGGGGGGCCGCATTAGGTCTTAGGTGTAGCATGTGGGATCTAGTTACCTAATGAGGGATCGAATCTAGGCCTCCTGCATTGTGAGCACAGAGTCTTAACCACTGGACCACCAGGGAAGTCCCAACATATTGGATTTTTAGAAATGAACAGTGCTAAACTATGGTGTCTAGGAAATACACACTTGGCTTATAAGAATGAGGAAATAATTACTTGCAAGTCTTATAAGAATGAGGAAATAATTACTATAACAGTTTGGAAAATGGTTACTTTTGCAGGGAGGGAATGAGTTGTAATTGAAATAGGATATATAGAAGGCTTTATTTTGTTGCTCAGTCGCTAAGTCATGTCTGACTCTTTGAGACCTCCATGGACGGCAGCATGCCAGGCTTCCTTGTCCCTCACTAAAGTTCTATTTCTTAACCTGGGTGTGGTTCAAGAGTGCTTGCTTTATAAAAATGAAAGAAATAATATAAATAATTTGTATTGCTCATTGCTTTTTAGAAATAGAATTTGTAACATTTTTTAAATTTATTTTTTAATGAAGAATAATTGCTCTACAGTATTGTGTTGGTTTCTACCAAACAGAAAATATAATTTATATGTTGTCAGTGCCCTTCAGTAAAAGGCCACCAAGAACACATCTAGTTAAGCAAGCTGGGTTTCTTATTCATCACAGTGAGAGAGAAAACACATCATGGGGAACTGGAAGATCTCAATAAAAGGATGTTAGGAAAGAACTTAAATGATCTGGGCTTTGTGGAGTGATTTAGGGGAGGGTTAGCTCTAGACTGGATGTTGTTGGAAAGTGGGGACAATAGGGTATTTGGTGGGTAGCATTATGACCTTGCTTTTATTTGTGCTTAGACAAAATTATAAAGTAGCTTTGTTTTTTTTTCCCATTAAAAATGTTGGTAAAATATACATAGCATAAAATTTACCATCTTGACCATTTTTTTTTTCAGAGAGTAGAAGGCAATTTATTGTGAATTTGATCCTGGCTAAGTTCAGTGATCTGGAAGGCAGCGAAGTGAACATCACTGAGTTACTGATCCGTAATGTTATTTATGGAGGAACTAAAGAGCTTCTTGATGAAAGTGAAAGAGGAGAGTGAAAAACTGGCTTAAAACTCAACATTCAAAAAATGAAGATCATGGCATCCAGTCCCATTACTTCATGGCAAATAGATGGAGAAACAATGGAAAACAGTGACAGACTTTATTTTCTTGGGCTCCAAAATGCAGATGGTGACTGCAGCCATGCAATTAAAAGATGCTTGCCCCTTGGAAGAAAAGCTATGACAAGCCTAGACAGCATATTGAAAAGCAGAGATATTATTTTACTGACAAAGTTCTGTCTAGTCAAAGCAATGATTTTTCCAGTAGTCATGTATGGATGTAAGAGATGGACCATAAAGATAGCTGAGCACCAAAGAATTGCTGCTTTTGAACTGTGACATTAAAGAAGACTGTTTAGAGTCCCTTGGACAGCAAGAAGATCAAACCAGTCAATCCTAAAGGAAATAAGTCCTGAATATTCATTGGAAGGACTGATGCTGAAGTTGAAGCTCCAATACTTCGGCCACCTGATGGGAAGAACTGATTCACTGGAAAAGACCCTGATGCTGAGACAGATTGAAGACAGGAGGAGAAGGGTACGGCAGAGGGTGAGATGGTTGGATGGAATCATCAACTCCGTGGATACGAGTTTGAGCAAGCTCCAGGAGATAGTGAAGGACAGGGAAGCCTCATGTGCTGCAGCCCTCTCTTTGTGCTGCAAAGAGTCAGACACGACTGAGCGACTGAACTGAAGTGAATGCATTTATGGCCACACCTTCATGTCTCTTATGCTCAAATCAACCATCTTAACCAGTTTAAGTGTTTAAATTCATTCATAATGTTAGGCAGGCATCAGCATCATCCATATCCATAGTATCAGAACCCTGAAACTCTATGCTCGTTAAGCAATAGCTCCCTATTCTTCCCTTCCTGAAGTCATTCTACTTCTGTGTCTATGAAGAATTCATTTTATGTGTTCTCAGAATAACCTGTATGGGACTGGTGTTCTGTGAGGAAAGAACCAGAGAAGGGGAGAACAAAATGGCCTAGGAGCACCAGAACAGCCTGTAATAATACTGTGTGGTCTAGCTGGGAGCATCACGTCAGTTCCAACTGTCAGGAGCTGCTCTTTCTCCATCCTCCTTTTTGGTCAAGAAGAGACAAAGTTAGGTCTCAGGACATACCTACATTATATTCAGATTTTCATCATTGCCAAAGTTTTGCTGATTAAGATCAATTTGCTAATTAAGAAGGACATTCACTGACAGTCATTGAACTGGACCACCTGATATGACAATGGCTGCCCTACTAGTTGTTTGTCGGTGGTACTTAGCTTTTGGATAGGCTGTTTTGTTATGTATTGGAACAGAGGCAATTATCAGGATCAAGGTGACTATTAGTTTTTTTGATAGGTCTGGAAGCCAAGGACCTAGATTATTAACTACTTGCAATCAAAACACGTCCCAGAATTCAACTGGATCTGTTTCAGAAAATCAGGTTGCTTTCTCTGTTTGCCCTGTAGTATTTGCATAGGTGTAGCAGTGTTGACTTGGTGGAGTAGAGAAAACCATGGGCTATATGATTGTCCATGATAACTCCTGTTAATTGATTTAGAGTATTTCGTGGGCTTTCAGAGCAGAAGTGGGGTCCTATATGATTTCTGGTATGTCAGAGACAAGTTTTAAACCTTTTTTAGCTGTGCTATTCCCACTCAAGGAACTGTAATTGGCAGAGCATGTGTAAAGAGGGAATCAGTTATTCCTCCTGGAAGTTCTCCTGAGTAATCTGTTCTTGCCTCATTATGGAGGCTTGGTTCCATATATTTTAGTGTTCATAAAAAGAAACACTCATATATCGCTGTGAAAATGTACAATGATGTAGCTGCTTTGGAAAACAGTTCTTCAGAAGATTAAACATAGAATTACCATATGACCCGGAAATTCCATTTTTAGTTGTGCCTAGTTGGTGATGGACAGGGAGGCCTGGTGTGCTGCGATTCATGGGGTCGCAAAGAGTCGGACACGACAGAGACTGAACTGAACTGAACATTCTTAAAATTTTTTACATGATTGTTGTGGAAATGTTACACAAAATATCACACAAAAATCTGCACATAAATGTTCATAACAGTGTTATTCATAACAGCTAAAAAAGTGGAAACAATTCACATGTTCATCATTGATGAAAGGATAAGATAATGTGATATATCCATATTATTCATCATAAAAAGGAATGAATCACTAATTTGTGAGATAACATGAATGTGCCTTGAAAACATTACGCTTAGTGAAAGAAGCCAGAGCACACATTATATGCAGGTCACATATTATTTGATACAGTTTATGTGAAATATCCAGAATAGGCAAATCCCTGGAGACAGAATGTAGATTAGTGGTTGCCTGGGGAGAGGGAGGAATGGAGAGTGACTGCTAATGCATATAGGGTTTCTTTATAGGTGAGGAAAGCACTCTGGAATGAGCAGTGATGGCTGCACATCTTTGTGAATATAGTATTGTAAAAGCCGCTGAATTGCACGCTTTAAAGGAGTAGAAACAAGACCTGCTGTATAGCACAAGGAAATCTGCTCAATGTTATGTGGCAGTCTGGATGGGCGTAGAGTTTGGGGGAGAATGGATACATGTATTTGTATGGCTCCATTGCTCTGTTGTGCACATGAAATTCGGAGAAGGCAATGGCACCCCACTCCAGTACTCTTGCCTGGAAAATCCCATGGACGGAGGAGCCTGGTGTGCTGCAGTCCATGGGGTCGCTGAGTCGGACACGACGAATGACTTCACTTTCACTTTTCACTTTCATGCTTTGGAGAAGGAAATGGCAACCCACTCCAGTGTTCTTGCCTGGAGAATCCCAGGGACGAGGGAGCCTGGTGGGCTGCCGTCTATGGGGTCGCACAGAGTCGGACACGACTGAAGTGACTTAACAGCAGCAGCACATGAAATTATCACAACATGGTTAATTGGTTATACTTCAGTGTAACAGTTAGAAAAAAGCCTATACTACCTCATCCAAATAAATAAAGGGATGACTATTACAGTATACATATTATGTATATCTCAATTTAACAAATCAGGGACCAGGAGGTTCAGAATCAACAACCTTACAGAATGTTGAAGCTGTTCATATTTGGTGTAAGAGCTGATCAGAATTCTCTCTGCATATTCAGGGTAATATTAACAGTTAGAGGCCTGGCTGAAAGGTTTGGGAAAGATGGTATTTCCAAATGAATGCACAACTCTATTGCTTGGCAAGTTAAATAAATTCAACTTAATCTTTCTGCTGATCTGCTTATTTTAACACCCTCACATCATGGCAACTCCACAGAACCTTCCATGCTTAAGCCCTCTATTCAGATAGAATAGAGCCCTTCATTGTATAGCCTTCATTGATTATTTTCCGGTTTGTTGCTGGGTATGTCTTGAGGACAATATTGAGCTTCACATATTTCTGCTGAGTTCTCATTGCTGTATTCTGTTATCCTAGGATATCCTAGGCTCCTCTGTGGTTCTCTCTCTGGTTAATACCTTGGAAAGCATTAGGCAATCTTTTACTAAACCTGTTTGTCTTCTGTTACTTTCACTTGATTTGTCAAATGATTTTTCCCCATTCCTTGGTAATTTTGCTCTGATTTTTATAAGGGAGCATTTTTTTTTTTTAGGGAATAGAGGCACAGACCTAAGTCCCTTTCCACACTGGCTCCTGAGAGTTCTAATAACTTCGGGGACATACTTATACTTTAAAAAAATGTATTGTTTACAGCAGTCTAAATTCAGCTGGGCATCCGATGTTTTTATTTGCTGAATCTAGCAATCCTAATGATTGTAGCTTCATCAGACTCATGGACAAATAGTGCTGGGCATTCTATGTCTTGTCTGGAGAAAAGCAGTGCCTTGGTGGCAAGAATATGGTATTTCTTCCTCCACAGCCTTGCTACAGGATAACATAGTGGCTGTTGGAAGTAAAGTCAGAGATCTCTGCACCAGTATGGTACTTCACAGCTGTGCGCTAGATTAAAACCTCCATATTTTGTTCTAATCATGCTATTTCTTCCCTTACCTATTTGGGTGTGTCAGCATCTTACCTCAAACTCCTTTGGGTTAAATTCTTGCTTCATGCTGCTTCTCTTTGTAACCCTAATTCCTAAGCCTGTTCGGTTAAAATAGCAATTTTTCATTAAAGATAGTTTGAATCAGGGATTTCCCTGGTGGTTCAGTGGCTAACACTCTGCACTCCCAACGCAGCGGGCCTGGGTTTGATCCCTGATCATGGAACTAGATCCCACGTGCTACAGCTAAAAAATTCTGCATGCTGAAGATCGAAGATCCCATGTGCTGAAACTAAGACCCAATGCAGCCAAATAAATAAATTAATTAAAAAAAGATTGTTTGAATCACAGTGTTCATTTTGGGGAACTTTTGTGGATTTTAAAAAATTACTCATTTATTTATCTGTTACCGGCTGTGCCAAGCCTTCATTGCTTTGCGAGGGTTTTCTCTAGCTGTGGTGAGTGGGAGTTACTGTTTGTTGTGTGCGTGGGCTTTTCATTGAGGTGGCTTCTTCTGTCGTGGAGCACGGGCTCCAGCCGCAGGGGCTTCAGCAGTTGCAGCACATGGGCTTCAGTAGTTGTGACTTGTGGGCTCTAGACCCTGGGCTCCGTGGCATTTGGGATCTTCCTGGACTAGGGACTGAGCTCGTGTCTCCTGCATTGGCAGGTGGATTCTTATTTTATAAGTATCTTCCTCAAAACAAAAAGGAAAATAACTCAGTTTTTTAAGTCTTTTTGTTGGAAAGGCTTTCATTTAATGTACAGTTTAGGAATATCTAATCCATTTAGACAAATCTAATATTTAAAAAAAGAGAGAGAGAAAACTACTAAATCAGATTATAAGGTCCCTTAGAATCCGTAAGAGCTCTGTGTTATCTGTTACAGACTCGTGTGAATGTATAATAATAAAACTCAGATAATTTCTAAAAGAAAGAGAAGATTTTAACATACAGCATTTTAAATATTTTAATTCTTTAAAGACTTAAAAAAAATTTGTCTTTCTAGCTCAAGCTGAACTCCAAAGGGGAAAAAGGGGAATAGTTAAGTTAATGGCCTTGGTTAATAAGTTGTAGTCCGTCAGTTTAGTCGCTCAGTTGTGTCTGCCTTTTTGCAACCCCATGGACTGCAGCACATTAAGCTTCCCTGTCCATCTCCAACTCCTAGAGCTTGCTCAAATTCATGTCCATCGAGCCAGTAATACCATCCAACCATCTCATCCTCTGTCATCCCCTTTTCCTCCTGCCTTCGATCTTTCCCAGCATCAGGGTCTTTTCCAAGGAGTCACTTCTTTGCATCAGGTGGCCAAAGTATTGGAGTTTCAGCTTCAACATCAGTCCTTCAAATGAATATTCCGGACTGATTTCCTTCAGGATTGACTGGTTGGATCTCCTTGCAGTCCAAGGGACTCTCAAGAGTCTTTTCCAACATCATAGTTCAAAAGCATCAATTCTTTGGCGTTCAGCTTTTTTTTATGGTCCAACTCTCACATCCATACATGACTACTGGAAAAACCATAGCTTTGACAAGACGGACCTTTCTTGGCAAAGTAATGTTTCTGGTTTTTAATATGCTTTCTAGGGTTAAATACATGTCACTCATTTACCACGTCACTCTACTTAACTCCCCAAATTGTGTGTAATTATTTTATATTGTTAGGTTAATCATGTTCCCATTATGGCTTGCAATTGTAACGACCTTTTATTTTTTGTCTGGTTATTGATTGTGGAAGCTGATAAACATCTTTTACTATTGTGATTATGCAACTATCATTCACTTAACACTATTATATCATGATTGGTCAACAGAAAATAATAGAATTCTATATCAGTAAACCTACCATTTAATAGAAAAACTTGTAATCACTTTTAAAAATCCAGATGCATAGCAGATTATCTTGGAATTCTTTGAAAACTACAAATGCCCAGGTATTGCTCAGTTCAGTTCAGTCGTGTCCAACTCTTTGCGACCCCATGAATCGCAGCACGCCAGGCCTCCCTGTCCATCACCAACTCCTGGAGTTCACTCAGACTCACGCCCATGGAGTCAGTGATGCCATTCAGCCATCTCATCGTCTGTTGTCCCCTTCTCCTCCTGCCCCCAATCCCTCCCAGCATCAGAATCTTTTCCAATGAGTCAGCTCTTCGCATGAGGTGGCCAAAGTACTGGAGCTTCAGCTTTAGCATCATTTCTTCCTAAGAACACCCAGGGCTAATCTCCTTCAGAATGGCCTGGTTGGATCTCCTTGCAGCCCAAGGGACTCTCAAGAGTCTTCTCCAACACCACAGTTCAAAACCATCAATTCTTCGTTGCTCAGCTTTCTACATAGTCCAACTCTCACATCCATACATGGCCACTGGAAAAACCATAGCTTTGACTAGTTGGACCTTTGTTGGCAAAGTAATGTTTCTGCTTTTGAATATGCTATCTAGGTTGGTCATAACTTTCCTTCCAAGGAGCAACCGTCTTTTAATTTCATGGCTGCAATCACCATCTGCAGTGATTTTGGAGCCCAAAAAATAAAGTCTGACTCTGTTTCCACTGTTTCCCCATCTATTTCCCATGAAGTGATGGGACCAGATGCCATGATCTTAGTTTTCTGAATGTTGAGCTTTAAGCCAATTTCTTCACTCTCCTCTTTCTCTTTCATCAAGAGGCTTTTTAGTTCCTCTTCACAGGTATTGAGAAGGCAATGGCACCAGTACTCTTGCCTGGAAAATCCCATGGACGGAGGAGCCTGGTAGGCTGCAATCCATGGGGTCGTGAAGAGTCAGACATGATTGAGCAACTTCACTTTCACTTTTCACTTTCATGCATTGGAGAAGGAAACGGCAACCCACTCCAGTGTTCTTGCCTGGAGAATCCCAGGGACGGCGGAGCCTGGTGGGCTGCTGTCTATGGGGTTGCACAGAGTCGGACACGACTGAAGTGACTTAGCAGCAGCAGCAGCAGCAGCACAGGTATTGCTATTCTTCTCCAAAGCTCCAGATGTATTTCTAACGAGCAGCCATCTTTAAAAACAACTGGACTATCTGATGATCTTTTATTTTTATCTTGTTTGTTTCACCTTTTTTGTTTCATATTCAGAGCTCCCATTACATTTAGTTTGTTTTCCTATTTCTCCATCTCTTTGTTGTTGTTGTTCTTTCTTAAGTCTTTATCAAGCGTAGTACAAAGCTTTTGTACACACACACATATATTATGTAGAATATAATATATATTATAGAAAGTTTATGGATTTTTGCCTAGCTAAAAAAAAATGTGACATTTTGATTCCAGTTACTTGACTTAGTATGAATAGAATGCTAGATTTCTAACTTATATTCACTCAAAACTTTGATATAGTTCCATAGATTTTGGCATCTAGTATACTGCTAAAAGTCTAGAAAATTTATTATCTTACTCATTTAAAAAATGATTTTTTGAATGAGGCTTGAAACTTCTAATCCAGTTCTGAGAATATAAAGAAATACTATGTTGTTAAAAAAACAAACAAACAGGAAATTGACAAGTGATGCACTATTATTAACCAAAGTACAGATTTTGTTCAAATTTCATAGAATTTTATACTAGTGTCCATTATTTGTTTTCATACCTTATTCAAGACTTCACATTGTATTTAATTGTATTGAGCAGCCTTGGCTGCACACAACAAATTCTGGTGAATTCTCTTTTCATTTTTATTCCATTGCAAGTATTTTCTAGTTTTCCTTGTTATGGCTTCTTAGATATACCCATCATTTAAAAGTGGACATGTAATTTCTAAATACATGGGATTTTGTTTAAAGTTTTAAATATTAATTTCTCATTTGATACTGATTTATTGGTTAAATAGTTTCTTCTCTGCAATCACTCACTGTATTTTTCTCAGTCTAACTTCATTGAGGTTTCCAATCTTTCAAAAAGTTTTCAACTTTTCTAAGTTGAAGATCTCTCTTGGTAAATGTCACTTTGCTCTTGAAAATAAATGGATTGTTTAAAAATATCTTTTTTTAATTAAAAAAAATTTTTATTTTTACTTTATTTTGCTTTACAATACTGTATTGGTTTTGCCATACATTGACATGAATCAGCCACGGGTGTACATGAGTTCCCAATCCTGAATCCCCCTCCCACCTCCCACCCCATATCATCTCAGACCTAGTAGGGGTCTACTAGAAAACTATAATTAAAGAAAACTATAATTATAGATTAGATTATAGATTAATTATAGAAAACTATAATTAAAGATTGTATTAAGGTGGTACTATTCTCTTGTCTGAGACATACTAGAGTTATAGAAATCTGGTACTTTTAAAACGTGGAACAAAATACAGGGACACAAGGTCACTGAAGATCAAATGTCAGATACCCTTGAACTTACCTTAAACATCGGATGATAGACCAGGGTAGTGAAGTACCCTTTATCTACCCCTTTGTCACCTTTGTCACAGTCTGAAGTAAATAAACCCGAGGTTTTAGTGACGTCTACCATTAACGTCGGTACTTTAATTTTCTGTGAATGAGGAACCTTCCTTTAAATACTGGTTGAATCTGTCGTATAACTTTTCGTCTCTGTAATGAAACGGTTGTTTCCAGGCAGATCAGTTCCGATACCAAAAAGGACACCAGTATATACCTACGCTCTCAACCTGACACTTCTTTCGACTCACGGTTTCTTAACTACGAAAACTTGACACCAAAACGTCTTCTGAGGACTCTCAGGGAACCTGACGTTCCTCTAGCAACCAGTCAATTCTGAAGGAGAGCAGCCCTGGGTGTTCTTTGGAAGGATTGATGCTAAAGCTGAAACTCCAATACTTTGGCTGCCTCATGCGAAGAGTTGACTCATTGGAAAAGACTCTGATGCTGGGAGGGATTGGGGGCAGGAGGAGAAGGGGACGACCGAGGATGAGATGGCTGGATGGCATCACCAACTCGATGGACATGAGTTTGAGTGAACTCTGGGAGTTGGTGATGGACAGGGAGGCCTGGTGTGCTGCAGTTCATGGGATTGCAAAGAGTCGGACACAACTGAGCGACTGAACTGAACTGAACTGATTCTGTGAAAATTGTATAAATGTTAATTATGTTGAATTGGTTCACAGTGTTTTTCAGATTTACTATATCCTTCTGCTGCCTCTGCTGCTAAGTCGCTTCAGTCGTGTCTGATTCTGTGCGACCCCATAGATGACCTCCTACCATGTTCCTCTGTCCCTGGGATTCTCCAGGCAAGAACACTGGAGTGGGTTGCCATTTCCTTCTCCAATGCATGAAAGTGAAAAGTGAAAGTGAAGTCGCTCAGTCGTGTCTGACTCTTAGCGACCTCATGGACTGCAGCCTACCAGGCTCCTCTGTCTATGAGATTTTCCAGGCTAGAGTACTGGAGTAGGGTGCCAGTGCCTTCTCCGACTATATCCTCCTACTTCTCTGTATATTTATTCTATTAATTTTTGAGAGTTTGATATTGAAACTCTAATTAAAAATCTTAATTTATCTACTTAAAAATTGTAATGTATAGTGGAACTATATGTAACCTTNCTACCAGGCTCCTCTGTCTATGAGATTTTCCAGGCTAGAGTACTGGAGTAGGGTGCCAGTGCCTTCTCCGACTATATCCTCCTACTTCTCTGTATATTTATTCTATTAATTTTTGAGAGTTTGATATTGAAACTCTAATTAAAAATCTTAATTTATCTACTTAAAAATTGTAATGTATAGTGGAACTATATGTAACCTTGTTCTGTATTTTCCAAGTCTCCTGTAAATGTGTTATCGTACTTTCATAATTTAAAAAAATAAAAATTAAAAAAAATTCAAAAACTTGAAGCATCTCACATTGTTGTACTGCAGAAACCAACACAACATTGTAAAGCAATTATCCGCCAATTAAAAATAATTTTTAAAAATAATTTAAAAATGGAGCTATCTAAACTCTAATTAAAAATCTTAATTTATCTACTTAAAAATTGTAATGTATAGTGGAACTATATGTAACCTTGTTCTGTATTTTCCAAGTCTCCTGTAAATGTGTTATCGTACTTTCATAATTTAAAAAAATAAAAATTAAAAAAAATTCAAAAACTTGAAGCATCTCACATTGTTGTACTGCAGAAACCAACACAACATTGTAAAGCAATTATCCGCCAATTAAAAATAATTTTTAAAAATAATTTAAAAATGGAGCTATCTATGTAAATTCTAAAAATTTCTTTTTTCTGGTAATTTTTCTTATTAATATTTTTTCATTTTTTTCACATTATATTAATTGTTTTAAGTAACAAATTTAGTTTTTAAGATCTGTAGCTGATTTTATCTCTTGAAAGTTACTATTAATTATAAAATAAATAAGGCTTCCCTGGTGGTTCAACAGTGAAGAATACACCTGCCAATGCAGGAGATGTGGATTCAGTCCCTGGTTTGGGAAAATCCCCTGTAGAAGGAAAGGACAACCCACTGCTTGTTCTTGCCTGGAGAATTCCATGGCCAGAGGGTCCTGGAGGGATACAGTTCATGGGGTCACAAAGGGTCAGACAACTTAGCAACTAAACAACAACAACAAACAATTATATGATTACCTAAGAAAATTAGAATTTAAAGGACAGTTAGAACAAATGTACTAAGTTAAGATAATAGCTTTTTCTTATTCTTTGGCTACATACAAACACAGTTATCCTTTATAAAGCTTAATCTTTCCCCCCAGCTTTATTGAGATATAACTAACAGGTAGTATAAGGATATTGGCTTCCCAGGTGGAGCTAGTGGTAAAGAACCTGCCTGCCAGTACAGGAGACATAAGAGATTTGGGTTCCATTCCTGGGTCAGAAAGATCCCCTGGAGGAGGAAATGGCAACCCACTCCAGTGTTCTTGCCTGGAGAATCCCATGGACAGAGAAGCCTGGTGGGCTACAGTCCACAGGGTCACAAAAAGTAGGACATGACTGAAGCCACTAAGCATGCATGCACACAGGGACTTGCTAATGCAATCTTAAAAACTGTTTGCTGGTTGTTTTGTATATCCCTTGTCCTTTTCCCCTCTTTTGTTGCCTTCTTTTGTGAATTGATGGTTTTCCATAATGGTATGCTTTGATTCCCTTCTCTTTATCTTGTCTGAATCTACTGTAGGCTTTCATTTAGTGGTTACCATGAGGCTGACGTAGAACATCTTATAGATTTAACAGCCTATTTGTTACTAATTAGCATCTTTTTGTTTCAGCTTGAATAGTAAGCAGAGGACAAAGATTATTATTTATTCTAGGTCATAATTTTCCCTTAGTTATAAGTCCCCTTTTCCTATCATATTTAAATTTTTTTGCTTAGTAGCATTATTATATGGATACATGTAAAGATTTAGTCATACACTACAATGTTGGATGACAATATTATTTAAAGTTTAACTTTAAAAATATAATTCATGTTATTAAACAATTGTATTAATTTTATTCCTACATTATCAGATAGCATATATCACATTCACTGCTATTTTATATTAAGCCCTAAGTGAGATAAAAACTTTTCATAACAAACAAAAGCTAAGGGAGTTCATAATCACTAGATTTGCTTCAAAAGAAATGCTAAAAGGAGTTCTTCAAGCTGAAACAAAAAGATGCTAATTAGTTGTTGCAGTCCTTTAATGGACCAGAACCTGGTGGCCCAGCAACAATAAGAAAGCAAAAGAGAGAAAGAGGCTAGTATTCCCTGGGTTACGCAGAGAACCAATAAAGCCCTAGAATAGGGCTTGTACCGCTCACAGAGGCAGGGCATCCTCTCGAAGAGGTCTTGAAAGCCCAGGCAGGAAAGTGAGCTCGGCAGGTTCCTATGCTCCAGAGAATTAGCCAGAGGGAGAGAGAGAAAGAGAAGGAAAGAACGACTCGGGGACCCAAGTCTCTAGTGGAACAAGGGTGTTTTATTAACAGAAATGCAGGCTTGTATATCTTTAGTAAAATGATTACTCAGCCATTACAAAGGATGAAATCCCATCAATTGAAACAAAATGGATAGTCTAGTACATACAAGGTCGCTGACACTGAAAAGAGTCATTGAAGGGAGTTACTGAAAGGAATCCAAGCAAGTACCCTTTCCCATGATCTCAGTCCTGAGAACTGTGTGCAGCTCTACTCATTCCTGGAATAGGAACTGATAAGGAACAGAGAATCCTTGAGAAATGGCACACAAAGGAAGAAAAGTGCAACATATTGGATTCCTTAAAGCTGAATGTCCCCTGACAATTCCCCCTTTTTTAATTTTTTCATAACTGGGGGTGACTGTAGATACTTTAGTGAAAAAGGTCCTGACCAAATGAGTTTGTTTAGTTTGGACAATTTTAGTTGAAAGACATCAGTATAATCTGTGTATAACCATTAGGACAATTATTAGCATTACAATTTCAGATCTGCTGCTGCTAAGTCACTTCAGTTGTGTCCAACTCTGTGCGACCTCATAGACGGCAGCCCACCAGGCTCCCCCATCCCTGGGATTCTCCAGGCAAGAACATTGGAGTGGGTTGCTGTTTCCTTCTCCAATTTCAGATCTAATACTATGTATAATGCTTTGTAACCATCCTCGAGGGTCTAGCCCAGATAACTGATCAGCTAGTTATTCAGGTAAAGTTTCCAAATTAGTGGAAGAGGGCAGACTCTTAGAAAAGGTTTCAAAGATTTCTTTTTGTAATAACTGTACATTTAAGGAAGCATTATCATGTAAGTCTTGCAAACGAAATTTGATTTGTTTTCAATTGTAGGCACTATAGTTAAACTGAACAGGGGTAATACAAAATTGAGTAGAATTTCAATCACATTATAGCAAAGCCCGTTTTTGTAAATCTATTAATTGATCTCCAACCCATTTGATGGCTGTTTTTAGTTCCTGTATTTCATCTTGAATTTCCTCATCTATCTGATCCTGAGTGGCCCACATAGTATGAGCATCTTTAATCCAATTTCTGATAAAATTATATGTTTGAATTGAAGTTTGTAAAGCAACACCGGTGACAGCAGCAGTGGTGCAAATAGCTATTAATCCCAAAATGCCAAGAATCAGCCATCCAATGAATCTTTTAGATAGTTGGAGTAATTTAGTAAGTAACCAGGAAGCGAGCCCAGCTATGGGGCCTTCTTCCCAGGGCCGTTGTAGATTTACTGGTAACCACAAATTACGTTGAGATCGAAGAATCAGAAGGGATTCATTTCTTAAGGAAATAGAGGAGTTTGCAATTTACACAAGTTACAGAACGTAGAATCTTATTGAACTGTAAGTTTCCTATAGCAAAAACAAAAGGAAGGGGAACACAAGCTTGTATGAAATATGATTGATTATAGCGAAAGAAATAGTTACTATGACCACGACTGGTCCCTGTGAAATGTCCAGTCCAAGTCCCAAGTTCTTCAGTGCTTGCAGCAAGTTTCCAGATGTCCCATTGTTCAGGTCCAATCTGTTTATCGAGGACGATTTGAGGATGATTCAAGGACAAGGGGGTCAAGCCAGCCAAGAAGTCCTCTGTCATGGTAATGTCCCATCATAATATTAGTAACTTTCTATGCTACTTGAGTAGCATAGTCACACACAGTACCGTTAATATCATCTGAACAGTTAGATAACCACATACCATGGGGTCCCCAATCAACAGTGGTGTGCTTAGACACAAACATTAATTTTCCTTATTTGGCTTGACACCTGTCCCAATGAACAGGAATATACTTAAAGTTCTTATAAGTAAACCCTTTGAATAATGTTTTTTTTTGTCCTTTCCCTAGAGTTTCAGTAGTGTTGACTTGGTTCTCATAAAAAGAAAGGGCAGTAAATAATCCAAGCAAGGTCTGAAAGTCCTTTTTTGGAGGCAGGACGAAAGCCCAAGTTTGTCGGCTAACATTAATGCATAATTCCACTGGGCCCATGCACAAAGGAAGGACTTAATAACCTAGAGAAATATTAATTAGTCTTCCCTCCTCCTCAGGGTGTGAGGGCCCTTTCATGCTCCAGAGAGAAGGCATATGTATGGAATCATTGGTTGATATGATCGGTCCCTTTTCTATCCATTCTGCAACATGTAATAAAGGGGGGTTGGGCTTACTTTCTGTAAGCCCAGAAAGTATAATTAGTTAGTTCAGCTCAAGCGGGGGAAGCTAAAGCGAGCAAAGCAAGCATAGCAACAAAAATATTTTCAGGACCCCGAAGCATTCCCTGTTGAGAAATCAGATTTTCAGGTTGATTAGTAAGGGTTTTTATCTGTCCCCAAGTAGGGAGATCATGAGGTAGATGACGTTGAGTGCGACGTTTTTTGGAAATCTCTAAAGCTGCCATAGCTTGTACTGAAATTTCTTCTTTCCGTGGATTTGGTCTTTTCCTCTCTATCTTGAACGCGGTGGTTTCCCGGGGGCAGATCTTCTGAAGAAGGAGCCAACTGACTTCATTGGATCCATCTGGAGAAATATAAGCATGCCCCCTTCTCTGTAAGATTAGTTTCCCAGATTTCCATTGATTAGTTAACCCGTCTTGGTACCAAATGGGCAGAGGAAGAGAAGTGTCCTTCAGTTCCTTGAAATCTTTTTCTGCTCTTGTCAAGATATCTCCCTGCAGTAAGTTAAAAAAATTTAAAACAAATAAAGATGTATTAAGTACATCATGCGAAACGGTAGACTGGAAGAAACACAAGCTGGAATCAAGATTGCTGGGAGAAATATCAATAACCTCAGATATGCAGATGACACCACCCTTATGGCAGAAAGTGAAGAGGAACTAAAAAGCCTCTTGATGAAAGTGAAAGAGGAGAGCGAAAAAGTTGGCTTAAAGCTCAACATTCAGAAAGCGAAGATCATGGCATCCGGTCCCATCACTTCATGGTACATAGATGGGGAAACAGTGGAAACAGTGTCAGACTTTACTTTTTGGGGCTCCAAAATCACTGCAGATGGTGACTGCAGCCATGAAATTAAAAGACGCTTACTCCTTGGAAGAAAAGTTATGACCAACCTAGGTAGCATATTCAAAAGCAGAGACATTACTTTGCCGACTAAGGTCCATCTAGTCAAGGCTATGGTTTTTCCTGTGGTCATGTATGGATGTGAGAGTTGGACTGTGAAGAAGGCTGATCGCCGAAGAATTGATGCTTTTGAACTGTGGTGTTGGAGAAGACTCTTGAGAGTCCCTTGGCCTGCAAGGAGATCCAACCAGTCCATTCTGAAGGAGATCAGCCCTGGGATTTCTTTGGAAGGAATGATGCTAAAGCTGAAACTCCAATACTTTGGCCACCTCATGTGACAAGTTGACTCATTGGAAAAGACTCTGATGCTGGGAGGGATTGGGGGCAGGAGGAGAAGGGGACGACCGAGGATGAGATGGCTGGATGGCATCACTGACTCGATGGATGCGAGTCTGAGTGAACTCCGGGAGTTGGTGATGGGCAGGGAGGCCTGGCGTGCTGCGATTCATGGGGTCTCAAAGAGTCGGACACCACTGAGCGACCGAACTGAACTGAACAATAGTTATACGTTCAAAGAATAGCTTATGTCGGAATCTAGTAAAGTCTGTTTTAGATAAGGAAGATAGTAGTGTTCCAGTGTATTTTCTCTTTTTTAATTTTTTTATTTGTAGTTTTAATGTGTGATGTGTTCATTTGACTATGTCTTGTGTCTGTGGATTATAAGGAATACCTATAATATGTTTAATAGAAAATGTTTTTAAAAATTGTTTGAAATAACTTGAAGTATAGGCAGGGCCATTGTCTGTTTTTATAAAACTAGGAGTTTCCATTATAGCAAAACAAGCTAATAGGTGAGTTATAACGTGTTGTGTAGCTTTACCACGAAAAGGTGTGGCCCAGAAAAATAAGAATTTGTTTCGATACAGACGTGTAGGAAGGAAGAAGGAAAAAGTTTAGGCCAATGAGTTACATCCATCTGTCATAGTTCATTAGGTTGTAATCTCTGGGGATTAATATCTTGTGCAATGGGTCGAAGATGCAGGGGTCTACAAGTAGAGCAATTATTGATAATTTTTTTAGCCTGGCAGTATGGGATTTTTCATAGCTGGTGTAGAAAGCCAGCATTGTTGTGCACCAGAGCATGTTGTTTTTTTGGAGTAGCAAAGGAAACAAGTTTATCAGCCTGTTTATTACCATGAGTCACAGGACTGGGAAGACAGGAATGTGTTCGAATATGTGTAATATAAATGGGAGAAGTGTGATTTTTAATAATGGATTGTAGTTTGAAAAAAAAGTTGTGAATAAAAGTTTGATTGGAGTTTATGGTGGAGGTTTTTATATTTTTTATTTTTATTTATTTATTTAATGGTAATTCCATTTTACTTTTATTTTTACTCTATAATTTTGTATTGGTTTGCCATACATCAACATGAATCCGCCACAGGTGTACACATGTTCCCCATCCTGAACCCTCTTCCTCCTCCCTCCCCATACCATCCCTCTGGGTCGTCCCAGTGCACCAGCCCCAAGCATCCTGTATTCTGCATCAAACCTGGACTGGCGATTCGTTTCACATATTATACATGTTTCAATGCCATTCTCCCAAATCATCCTACCCTCTCCCTCTCCCACAGAGTACAAAAGACTGTTCTATACATCTGTGTCTCTTTTGCTGTCTCACATACAGGGTTATTGTTATGATCTTTCTAAATTCCATATATATGCGTTAGTATACTGTATTGGTGTTTTTCTTTCTGGCTTACTTCACTCTGTGTAATAGGCTCCAGTTTCATCCACCTCATTAGAACTGATTCAAATGTATTTATTTTAATGGATGAGTAAAGCTAGTGGAGGTGATGGAATTCCAGTTGAGCTATTTCAAATCCTAAAAGATGATGCTGTGAAAGTGCTGCACTCAATAGGCCAGCAAATTTGAAAACTCAGCAGTGGCCACAGGACTAGAAAAGGTGAGTTTTCATTCCAATCCCAAAGAAAGGCAATGCCAAAGAATACTCAAACTACCACAAAATTGCACTCATCTCACACACTAGTAAAGTAATGCTCAAAATTCTCCAAGCCAGGCTTCAGCAATACATGAACCATGAACTTCCAGATGTTCAAGCTGGATTTAGAAAAGGCAGAGGAACCAGAGATCAAATTGCCAACATCTGCTGGATAATCGAAAAGGCAAGTGAATTCCAGAAAAACATCTATTTCTGCTTTATTGACTATGCCAAAGCCTTTGACTGTGTGTATCCAACAAACTGAAAATTCTTGAAGAGATGGGAATACCAGACCACCTGACCTGCCTCTTGAGAAATGCCCTGGGTGTTCTTTGGAAGGAATGATGCTAAAGCTGAAACTCCAGTACTTTGGCCACCTCATGCGAAGAGTTGACTCATTGGAAAAGACTCTGATGCTGGGAGGGATTGGGGGCAGGAGAAGAAGGGGACGACAGAGGATAAGATGGCTGGATGGCATCACCGACTCGATGGACGTGAGTTTGAGTGAACTCTGGGAGTTGGTGATGGACAGGGAGGTCTGGCGTGCTGCAATTCATGGGATCGCAGAGAGTCGGACATGACTGAGCGACTGAACTGAACTGAACTGAATACTCCATTGTGTATATGTACCATAGCTTTCTTATACATTCGTCTGCTGATGGACATCTAGGTTGCTTCCATGTCCTGGCTATTATAAACAGTGCTGTGATGAACACTGGGGTACATGTGTCTCTTTCAGTTCTGGTTTCCTCAGTGTGTATGCCCAGCAGTGGGATTGCTGGGTCATATGGCAGTTCTATTAATACAAAAACTGAATGTAAGGAATCAGAGACTATATTAATGGGGTAGGGATGTAGGTAAATAACTTGAATAAGGGCATATAATGTGTTTTGTTGAGCAGAATGTAATTTAGTGTAAAAGACTTTATATTTTTTGAGAGACCAGAATGGGGCTTTGGCATTTTTAGTCTCATCTATATAGAAAACTTTAGCTTGAGGTATAGGCTGTGGGCTGATGATGTGGGAAATACTAAATTTAGTATTTTTGAAGAAATTTTATAGCTTGTTAGGGGGATAATGAAATGAAATTTTCCCAAAATATTTTAGAAAAGCTATTTGGAAATCGGTAGAAGCTTGTAATGTATTTTTGAATTGAGATTTATTAATAGGTATTACAATTTTATGGGGATCAGAACCAATTAGAGTTTTAGTCTTATTTTTTTCAGTGATAATGATTAGAGCAATTAACTCAATGTAGGGTGTAAGTGACTTTATTTTTCTAAAATGGGTATAGATCCATTTTATTGGGTATTTTTGTTGGGCAAGAAGTCGGAGAAGGAAGAGAGGGGAGTACAAATAATTTTAAAGGTAAATCTAGTCTAACGCAGGTAAGAAAATGTTTTTGTAGTTTATTTTGCACTAAATAGAGTTTTTCTCATGCTTCTTGAGAAAGTGATTGAGGGCTATTTAGATTAGGATCGCCTTTTAAAGTATTAAATAGATTAGTTAGTTGATAATTAGCAATGTCCAAAGAGGGACTAATCCAATTTATGTCGCCTAAAAGTTTTTGAAAATCATTTAAGGTGGATAATTTATCAGTATGAATCCGTGTTAGTTGGGGAGTAATATGTTGTCTATTAACAACAAATCCTAAGTACTGGTAAGGCATAGAGGTTTGAATTTTTTCAGGGGCAATGATTAGCCTAAAGTTGTTTAAGCATTGTTGAGCTATATTAAACATGTGTTGAGTTTTTAAAACAGGTGGAGGTGAAAATAATATATCATCTATGTAATGAATAACAAGAAAGTCAGAAAATTATAATTTTTTTAGCAGCATGTAATTTCTCTTTTGTAAGGGGTCATTGCTCTATCTAAATAGGCTTGTCATTTTTTAAAGTTATTTTAATAATTGTTTTGTTTGTTAAATGAGCAGTGGCCCCTAAGAAAAATGTGGAATGTATATACGAATTTGTCATTGCATAAGTAAATCTCTTTTTATTAGATTAAGGGGTGTATCTATCACATAAGGTCTTAATGTTGCAGGTTGGCCTTCTAGCCCCTCACATGGATAAATTTGAGTACTCTGATAAACCTCTTGTACTTTGGTTTGAGAAATTTCTGGAATTTGGCAAGTGATTTTTTTGTATAGGCCAGGATTTGGGCCATAAATGTTTGGATATAATAGTAATATCAGATCCAGTGTTGAGGAGGCTGGAAAATCTTTTACCATTAATTTTGATATTTATATTTGGTCAGGCATATTTAGATACCAATGATGTCCATAATGACTATTTTTGATCTGTACTGTCGAATCCACCTGTCTGTACAGCATTAGAGGAATTAATAGAAATGTAAGGTAAAAGAAGTAATTGAGCAATTTTGTCCCCCTTTTTGAATTGTCATAGAATCTGAGATGACATCATAGTTTGAATTTCTCCTTTATATAATCTGAATCAATTACTCCAGGGTGAACAGTAATTCCTTTAGAAGTCAAACTAGATTGGCCAAGTAAAAGACTGAAGGTTTGTAGGGGCAGGGGACCAAAAAGTCCGGTAGGTATTTTAAAGGGACTGTTTGAGGGTAAAGGAGACAATCATTTAGGGCTGGTATATTTATGGCAGCACTGCCGGATGTTGAGGGTTTGAGGGAAAAGATGGAATTTGTCCCTGGTTTTTGTTGAAGGGGACCTGAGGGATCCCCTGTTTGGAATTTCTCAGAATAGGTTTTTCTTTAATATCAAATTTAGATTTACAGTCTTTGACCCAATGCATTTTCCTATGGCAGCGAGGGCAGATTTTTGGAGGTTTTTTATTAGCCTTCTTAGGGCAGTCGGAGAAGGCAATGGCACCCCACTCCAGTACTCTTGCCTGGAAAATCCCATGGACGGAGCCTGGTGGGCTGCAGTCCATGGGGTCGCTAAGAGTCGGCCACGACTGAGCGACTTCACTTTCACTTCTCACTTTCATGCATTGGAGAAGGAAATGGCAACCCACTCCAGTGTTCTTGCCTGGAGAATCCCAGGGATAGGGGAGCCTGGTGGGCTACCGTCTATGGGGTCGCACAGAGTCGGACATGACTGAAGCAACTTAGCAGTAGCAGCAGGGCAGTCTTTTTTAAAATGGTTCTTACCTCCACTTGTAAAACATCTTTTATTTCCCCTTTTAAAGTAAGCAGCCATTGTTTCAGCTAGCATTTGCATTTCTTGAGTTTTTGATTCTAGATTGTGACAAGCCTTCAAATAATCAATAATAGTCCCAGTCTCACGAATTGGAGCTATAGCTTTTTGACATTTTTTATTTATATTTTCATATGCAAGCAGTTTTTCTAGTTGTATATTGGGTTTTTTCCAATCACACTATTGGAAATAGCAGTTTTTAGTCTAGCTAGAAAATCAGCATAGGTTTCATCGCTGCTAAGTCGCTTCAGTCATGTCCGACTCTGTGCAACCCCATAGACGGCAGCCCACCAGGCTCCCCCGTCCCTGGGATTCTCCAGGCAAGAACACTGGAGTGGGTTGCCATTTCCTTATCCAATAGGTTTCATTAGGTCCTTGTAATATCTTAGTGTAACTACCTTTAGGTTCTCGTTGAGGAGTAACTTGATCTCTCTTCAAGGGTAACTTCTTTTAATTGTTCATGCAATAAAGAAGGGCATTGTATTTGAGCTTCTATTGTCTCAAAGAACAGAGAAAGCTTCTCTCATAGATATCAAAAAGGGGGTAGAAAGAGTACTTGTCTCATTAGTTTAAGTGGGACATTATATATTTTTTAATTAGTTGTTGAGAATAGGTAAAAAGAATACCTGAATGCTGTAAGAGTTCTATTAGGCCCTTTCTCAAGACATACATCCAGAGATAACTTTGGCACAAGATTAGCCAGGGAGAACAGATTCTAGATAATGTCTCTGGGCAAGACATATTGTTGCTGTGCAGTCAGGGGTACAAGTCTTGAGATACAAGTTTTTAGGCAAGATTTGTTACAATTATAATCATTAACACAGAGCCTAAGTAAAGCATTTTTGTGAGTAAGACATTGTGTTGTATAGTCATTAGTTCTGGAGGAAAAAAAAGGTCAGTTTTTCGGTAAGATACATTGTTCCACAGGGCTTAAGGAAAGCGTGAGTAAGAATGCTTCTTTTTTATAGGGCCCTGGACTGTCTGCTTAAGCTGTGACTCTTTCATTTTCTCCTGTTTTTAGGAAAATATGGTTGTCAAGGAAAGGGGTGGAGAAATCATTTTATAACCTCTTCCTGCTGGGAAGGGGCATAGGCCTTAAATTGTTGAGGCAATATACTATCCTTATCTTTATATAGAGGGTCTCTGATCTAGGAGCCCTGAGTAATAGCTAGAGGAGGCAGTGTGAACTGCAGGAGCATGAATAATCATTTGTAACTTAAATGTCTAAGCCATTTAGATATAAAAATCATTAATAGTTACAGACATAAAAAGCAAACAGCAAGAATAAGATGATTACAATTATTACAGTCACGATAGTTTCCCACCACTTGGAGATAAGCCGCTATTTGTTTGCATGAAACTGAAAGTCTTTGAACTTTAAATAAATGATGAAGTAAAGTAGAAAAATGATGGGGCTTTCCAGCCGTTTGACTGTTGTCTTAGTACTTACCGAGCTCAATAGGTCCCAACCTCAACAGATCCGGAGTCACTCCGTCCAAAATGTCACGTATACCGGGTTCTTGTTCGGGCGCTACTTGTTTCGGTCCTTTAGTGGACCGGAACCTGGTGGTCCGGAGTCGACGATAAGAAAGCAAAAGAACGAGGCTAGTATTCTCTGGGTTATGCAGAGAACCAATAACGCCCTAGGACAGGGCTTGTAGCACTCACGGAGGGACAGGGCGTCCTCTCGAAGAGGCCTTGAAAACCCACGCAGAAAGTGAGCTCAGCAGGTTTCTATGCTCTAGAAAATTAGCCAGAGGGAGAGAGAGAAAGAGAAAAAAAGAACGACACAGGGACCCAAGTCTCTAGTGGAACAAGGGTGTTTTATTAACAGAAATGCAGTCTTATATATCTTTAGTAAAATGATTACTCAGCCATTACAAAGGACGAAATCCCATCAATTGAAACAAAATGGATAGTCTAATACATACAAGTTTGCTGACGCTGAAAAGTCATTGAAGGGAGTTACTGAAAGGAATCCAAGCAGATACCCTTTCCCATGATCTCAGTCCTGAGAACTGCGCGCAGCGCTACTCGACCCGGAATAGGAACTGATAAGGAACAGAGAATCCTTGAGAAATGGCACACCAAGAAAGAAAAGTCCAACATACTGGATTCCTTAAAGTTGAATGTCCCCTGACAATTAGTAACATGAAAACATATGGCAATAACACAACACTGGTAAAGGGATAATCATAAAAATACTTAATGGCATAAATGGCTGATGAAAGCGTTATAGACTTATGTGTATTATTCTCAACAGAGATTCTACTTTCCTCATGCTAGTATAGTTGAGTATTAAAATAAATTAACTGGAGCCATTCAGTCTTATTATGCTCAAGTAGTTTCTGTTTTGTTTCCTTGCATTTGCCTAAAGGTCCCAGCTCCAAGTTACAGATCAAAACTCAGTCTTCTTGAAGGAACATCAAAAAGTTTCATCACAAATACTTGTCAGAATATGCCAAGTGACCAAGTCAGGATATTCAGGACCTTTGTAGTCCAGAGGCAGTGACTTCATGGAAGTGGACACCTCAACTTCAAGACCTTTCAATCAAGATCATGCCTATGAAAAGGGCTACTGATTTACCCTTTAATTCTTTTGGTGGTGGTTTAGTCGCTAGTCATGTTCGACTCTTGAGACCCCATGGACTGTAGCCTGCCAGGCTCCTCTGTCCATTGGATCCTCCAGGCATGAATACTAGAGTGGATTGCCCTTCCCTTCTCCAGGGGAGCTTCCGGACCCAACAATTGAATCCAGATCTCCTGCATTGCAGGCAGATTTTTTACCAACTGAGCTACCAGGGAAGCTTTTTAATTCTTTTAACTATTTTTAATTTTTCTAACTATTTTTAATTTTAATGGTCAGAAAACTTGGACTTTTTATATAGAGATAGCTCATTTTTTTTTTAGATTCAGCAGCTAGTTCAGGAAGTGTAACTTACTGCTGGATTTCTCTCTTTTGTCTATCCAAATATACTGGTGAGGTCTCTTCTATTAATGTATTCTACTAAACTTGCTACCAGCTGCCATTATGATTAGGCTCATTCATGGAAATTAATTTCTGGATCAGATTGGTGCACAATTAATAACTTTAATGTAAAAAAGTATATAATACAGGTTGATTATATTGAGGAAATAAGATTAGTTGGTTGTAGTAGTTCCAACAAATTACATTGCTTTATTATTTAAGCATTACATTGCTTTATATAATGTATCACATAGACACATTGCTGTGTTAAGTAGTCATTCCCCTTTCCTTGTTGAAAATCCATTGACAAGAGATGTATGGACTTATTTCTGAACCCTGAAGTGTAGTCCATTGACCTATATGTCTGTCTTTAGGGCAGCACACACTGTTTTGATTATTGTGGTTTTGTAGAAAGTACTGAAATTGAAAACTGTAATTCCTCCAACTTTATTTTTCTCTTTCCCTGATAGGATTTTGCTTTTGCTCAATCACTCAGTTGTGTCTGACTCTGTGCGACCCCATGGACTGCAGCATGCCAGGCTTCCCTGTCCTTCACCATCTCCCAGAATTTGCTCAAACTAAAGTTTGAGTCAGTGATGCCACCAACCATCTCTTCCAACAGCAAAATTTCTCAGGGTCTTATTATTTAAAAGAACAATATTCCTTAGCACTGTACTTGATGTTGATATAATTTCAAGGAACATGATTTCTAATATCATACCCTTGATACTGATAAGAAGCACCGTGTTTGTCCATTTTAAACCCCCTTCTTCTTCTTTTTTTTTTTTGCCATATGTGGCTTGTGGGATCTTAGTTCCTCAATCAGGGATCAAACCCTGGCCCCTGTCAGTAGAAGTGCAGAATCCTAATCACTGGACCATCAGGGAATTCTCCTTTAAAATCTCTCTTTGAACCTTTTTAATATAACAGAAGAAAAGACCACAATATTCTGCTTTAGACCCCCAGATCTTCACAGCTCTGTATATTCCTTCTGTGTGTCCAGGTGTCATCAGGTGTATTTATATTGAGATGATCCCATAACTGATCCTTTTGCTATCTCTGCAATGTCATTTGATGAGTCAGTTTTCAAAATAGTGGTTGTACAGTAGCTTTTAAGACTCTGAGGTAAAAACGTCAAATGGTACTATAAGGAGGGTTTGGAAAATACCTCTAAACTACAATTTAAGGTGTTTCCAAGACCAAGTCATGAGAATTGAGTTCAAACCTCAGCTCCTTCACTTACTGTATGATCCTCAGTAAGTGACTTAAGTCCCCTCATGTTACATTTTCTTAACTACAAAATGAGATACTTCTTACCTATTCTAAGAATGTGTATCCTGGATATATTATGGTAAAGCTGGTGAGGCCATAGCACTATTCAATAATAAGACTTGAAAGAAACAAGTTTTTTCTCCCCCATGGGTCCCAGAGAGGAGGTCCCTGCTTGCCATCAGGGCCACAGGGGAAGTGCTAGGTTTTGGCCAGGTGAAGAGGGCAGAAACAGAGAGGCCTAGGCCAGGGTCTTTATTTTGGTTTCCAGCGAAAACACAAGGCAGGACAAAATAAACATCTTAAGCCTGGCTCCTTTGAATAATTCCAGCAGGCTTCAAGGCATAGGGTGGTCTCTAATTGTTTAGTACCTGGTCCTGGAGTGTTTTAGGGCTGGAGGTATATTTCCTTGGTGTGTGAGAGTTAGATAAGAAGATAGTTGTGGGATATGGACCCTGGATTGGTTAGTCTGTATATGAAAAATGTGCTTTGGTCAAGCCCTTTTCTATCTGTAAGAATTGATTATCCTTAGGAGGTGCAGTCTTGCCCAGGGTTTATAAGGCTCATAAATGACAGAGCATCAGTAATACAGAATTTAAGAAAATATAGTTAATGCAATTAACCAATGGATGCCGACTAGAAAGATACAGAATTTAAGAAAACGCAGAACAATTGATTCTGTGGCTTTTTGATAATAGAGACCTTAGAGAGCAGGGGATGAGTTGCTTAAGTAGCATAGAAAGCCTTTTATTATGAGGATAAGAAAGGAGGAACACAGGTAGAACTATAAGGAATCCTGTGGGCTGGCCATAACTAAGTTTCCCATTTATGTGGCATTAACCAAACACAGATCTGAACTTTTTGGAGTTTGTAGCAATATCTTGGTGGCATTGTGGAGTATATTAGAAATATGCTGAGTTCAAGGTGGTAGGTCTGAAAGTCATGTTGTTGGAGGATATGATCTGATAAGTTAGCAAAGTAAACATAAAGGTTAGTGGTATTATATGTAAGGAGGGGTAGGAATAGTTGTAGTGTCAGAGACACAAGATAGAAAGTTGTGGTGGAAAGCTGGAGGAGAATAGCAGGAGGAGGCCCTGGGGAGTGGATGCTTCTCTTCCCAGGGTGGCACTGGAGTTGACCGACCTAAGACAGCTGCCTCCATAATGTCCACTAAGCTTCAGAATGGCACAGACAGTATTAACCTCTATCAGATTTCTCTTTAAGCTTGAGAGTATAGGGGGTCTATGTTTTGGGAAGAAATATACGAGGATCATGGGCTAAACAGGCAGAAGACTTGAGGAATAGAATAGAAATCCTTAGTATCAAAGAAAAGCAGAAATGTCCTGTGTCCAGTATGTGTTTTAGGAGAGGCAGTCCATAAGCTCTGCTGGGGTAGAGGTTTTAGCATCTGGGGTGAAGTTGTCTTGGGCATAGGGGGTAAAGATATCTCCAACCTCAAGGAAGGTCTTGGATTGGGGCGATGTCACCTCCAACAGTGAGCTTACAAGCCAGGCCAGTGTTGTCTGGGATGTAGAAGTTGGGGTATCCTTTCCAAGTGCATAGCCACTTGAAAAGTGTGTCTGAGCATTTTAACAAATTTGGTTGAAACAATGATTGGCTTGGGCTTCTGGGTTATAAATCACTGAAAGTACCCAAACAAATAGCAATAAGACCCTGTCCACACAGTAGTGTGAAACTGAACTTGAGTGGTTTGCTACTCCTGTACAAAAGCCATGTCCATGTCCCAGGACTGGGACCTGGTCAACTACCCCAAGCACAGAGTAGCCCTTAGCCATTTACTATTTTGTTTCGCTTGTTACTTCTTAGGAGTGGTCAGTTAATGGTGGCCCAATTTTTCTTTCCTTCCTATATCTATGTCCCTTGCAAAGTGACTTTCTACATTTCCTCCTGTAAAGAGGTATAGTCTATTTCCCCAGTGCTTGAATGTAGGCTGGCCTCATGACCAGCTTTGGTCAACAGAATGCATTGGAAGTGATGGTATGCTAGTTCTGAGCCCAGCCTCAATAAACTTCACACATGCCTGTCCTCTCTTGGAATCCTGCCACCACCATGAGAACAAATCCAGGTTAGTTGGCCAGAGGATAACAGACCAAATGAAACAGGAAGTTAAACCAGTAAAGGCCACCTTAAAGCAGCCAGACCCTAGTCAACCTTCCTTAAGTGAGTCCAGCCAAGACCAACCAGACCTAGTCTAATTAGCAGAATAACCCAACTAATTCAAAGAGTAGTGAGCTAAATAAGTGATTGTTATTTCAAGTCATTCAATTTGGGGGGAGTTTGTTACACAGCAATAAATAACTGATACACTATGTTAATTTTGTTTCCCTGTTCAACAATAAGCTTCCTTGCTGCTGCTAAGTCGCCTCAGTCGTGTCCGACTCTGTACGACCCCATAGAAGACAGCCTACCAGGCTCCCCTGTCCCTGGGATTCTCCAGGCAAGAACACTGAAATGGGTTGCCATTTCCTTCTCCAATAGGGCAGGCCTATTTCTTTGTTGCCTCCATCCCAGCTTCTAGCTCTGGGGCTGAGCACATGGTTAGCATACCATAAATACTTGTTCATTAGTCAGACCCTCTCTGATAACTTTATGGGTTACTTGGAGCATCTTGTTTTCCTTTCTGGGCTTACTTTTCTCTTGTTCACACCTCTATCTGATCTTACCAAAGAATTGGGTGATGAGTAAAGATATATTTCCCTATTGGGACTTTTCCTGAGCATCTCTTGGTGGTTCCTTCACAGAATACTCTCAATCTACTTTAGAAAAAGAAAAGAAAGAAAGAAGGACTTCCCTGCTGGTCCAGTAGCTAAGACTCCATGCTCCCAATGCAGGGGGCCTGGACTTAATCCCTGGTCAGGGAACTAGACCCCACATGCTGCAACTGAAGTTCTCATGCCACAACTAAAAAAGATCCTACATACTGCAACAAAGATTGAAGATTCCACATGCTGCAACTGAGACTTGGCACAGACAAGTAAATAAATGAATACATTTTAAAAAAAGAAAATGCAAACTTGTGAAACAGAGCATTCTTGGGTTTATCACTTTTTGCAAATGTTTTTACCCTGTATGTGAAATTATTCATCTACTTCCCTCTTTTCCTAGCACTTCCCTTGCAAGGGGAGCATCAGATGTGTCAGGATATGGCTGTGAGGTGAGTGGTAGTGAGGAGGAGAGCAAGAGAGCAAGAAGATAGACAGCTTGCACTGTTCACTTATTTGAGACATGGGGGACATGCACAAGTGTCCTGAACGCGTAAACATTCTGCACAGTAGTCTGATTCTTGAGATATGCCTGGGGAGGACACCTAGCTTCTAAGTCCCCAAGAGCACAACAAACCTGGAAGGAAGCCCAGACTGTGGACTGTTAGACCTGGTGAGCTGGGAGGCTTTCCCATCCAACCTCCTCCCCACCAACACTTCTGTTGGGTCCACCTATGTGTCTGCACAGTGAAATTGCCTCTCCTGAACATTTTAATAGTTGACTCGCAGGACCAGATGAGGAAAATCATGTGTGTTAGCATGCAACCCTTTAGTCTTGCCTGGGAACCTGAGAGTTGTGAAGCTGATGTTCCTGAAACTATTGAAAGCCCCAGGACTGGAGGAAGAAGTGGCAACTCAGTGGCAGCGTCTGAAAAGGCCAATTGTTGCTGAGCTGGTTTCTCTCTGAGGATCCCAGAAATGGAAGAAAGGGGAGGACACAGAGGCTGAGGGCTGGAGCTGGGAGGGGCCTCTGGTGAAGCTGGGGCCTGGCCAGTGACAGTTGCTGCCTGTTCTCTTCTTGAACATCTTTTCAGATGGGTAACACACCTTCCCCTATTATCCACCACAGTTCTAGATGCCCTCTGTTCTTTGCTCAATATCTATCCCTGCCTCATTAAAAAAAATTAAGATAATTCTTTCTAGTTTAGACACTGGGAAAGAAGCTTAAAATAGAAAACCAAGGACATGGTAAGGATTACAGGGTGTAGTGGGAGAGGTGTAGGAAGAGAGAGGACATTTCATAGAGGGAGAGAAGTTTCTAGCGATAGGGGTGGACCACAGACTCCTTGGGATGATCCTCCAAGCCCAACCTCATCTGCAGTGATTTCTAAGTTTATTTCATCAGAATGAGATAGAAGGGGAAGGCAATTCTTAGATGATTTCAGCCAAAATGCAAAACTCAGTTCAGTTCAGTCGCTCAGTCGTGTCCAACTCTGTGACCCCATGAATCGCAGCACGCCAGACCTCCCTGTTTATTACCATCTCTCGGAGTTCACTCAGACTCACATCCATCGAGTCAGTGATGCCATCCAGCCATCTCATCCTCGGTCGTCCCCTTCTCCTCCTGCCCCCAATCCCTCCCAGCATCAGAGTCTTTTCCAATGAGTCAACTCTTCGCATGAGGTGGCCAAAGTACTGGAGTTTCACTGATCTGCATACAGATTTCTCAAGAGGCAGGTTAGGTGGTCTGGTATTCCCATCTTTTTCAGAATTTTCCACAGTTTATTGTGATCCACAGAGTCAAAGGCTTTGGCATAGTCAGTAAAGCAGAAGTAGATGTTTTTCTGGAACTCTCTTGCTTTTTCCATGATCCAGCGGATGTTGGCAATTTGATCTCTGGTTCCTCTGCCTTTTCTGAAGCCAGCTTGAACTATCCTTTGACAAATCTGGACTCATTTCTTTGGGGAGTTCTTTTTTAATGAAACGAGGAATTTACAACAAGTTTGAGGGTGAGACAAAGTCCTATGAGATAAATCCATTTCCCCATTAACTTCCATGATAGACTTGATGTTGTCTATCAAGTACTTTGCCCATTTTTAAATTGAGTTGTTCATTTCCTTGTTGTTAAGGTGTGAGAGTTATTTATTCTGGACACTATATCCCTATCAGATATGTAATTTGCAGATATTTCCCCCTATTCTATGGGACATCTTTTAACTTTCTTGATATGTCCTTCAAAGCCCCAATTTTCCTTCGTTCTGATGAAGTACAACTTATCTATTTTTACTTTTGTTGTTGGACCATAAAGAAAGCTGATCACTGAAGAATTGATGCTTTTCAACTGTGGTGTTGAGAAGATTCTTGAGAGTCCCTTGGACTGTAAGGAAATCAAACCAGTCAATCCTAAAGGAAATCAACCTTGAATATTCATTGGAAGGACTGATGCTGAAGTTGAAGCTCCAATATTTTGGCCACCTGATGCAAAGAACTGACTCATTGGAAAAGGCACTGATGCTGGGAAAGATTGAAAGCAGGAGGAAAGGGGGATGGCAGAGAATGAAATGGTTGGATGGCATCACTGACTCAATGGACATGAGTTTGAGCAAGCTCTGGGAGCTGGTGATAGACAGGGAAGCCTGGTGTGCTGCAATCAAAGAGTTGGATGTGATTGAGTGACTGCATTGACTGACTTTTGTTGTTGGGCTTTTGGTGTCATATTTAAGAAACTCTTGCCTAATCTAAGGTTTTTATTTTTAATCTTTATCTTTGTTTAGCATTTTATGGTCTGGAACATGTTTTCACATGTTAGTTACCTCACTTATAAAATGATGTGTAAGAGTTTAAGACACTTAAACATTTGAGATCACATAGAAGATAAATAATCATATAAATAAATAGCAATGCTTGATTGGCCTTAAAATTTATGCTATATAAACAAGGTGACTATGGAATTTTTTGTCTAATCAGAACATATTTAAGGATAAAAGTAGGTGATAATTATTATGAGTAACAGGTGTGAACTGAGACTGTTTTAGGCAGACCGGGGCATGTTCTGCCTACATATAAGTCATGAAGACCCGAGTCCCAATGTTGAATCTACCATTAATTTGCTAAGCCCTTACCCATACAATGGGGGATGAAGTAGATAATTTCAAAGGTTTCCTTTCATCTCTACCATTCTATAACTCCATGACAAGTATTGTCAAGTTAAGAACTACAGATGAGTATTGTGCTGTTACTGACTTAAGACTTTGTTTAATTCTTTGATGGTTGATATCCTTGATAGAGACTGTTAGGGTGGCCAAAAGCACATTAAGGCAGAAGCAAGTCTTGTTAAAACAATTGCTCCTTCCTATAGTCAGGAACGGAGAAGGCATTGGCACTCCACTCTAGTACTCTTGCCTGGAAAATCCCATGAACAGAGGAGCCTGGTAGGCTGCAGTCCATGGGGTCGCTAGAGTCAGACACAACTGAGCGGCTTCACTTTCACTTTTCACTTGCATGCATTGGAGAAGGAAATAGCAACCCACTCCAGTGTTCTTGCCTGGAGAATCCCAGGGGTGGGGGAGCCTGGTGGGCTGCTGTCTATGGGGTCACACAGAGTCGGACACAACTGAAGTGACTTAGCATCATAGGTCAAGAAAGGCAAGTGGGTGCTGTTCATTGGTTTTACCTACAAAACATTATCCCCCAAACACTTACTTTCTGTGTGTATCCTGTAAATGTTGGTGTCCTTCGAAGTTCTTTCTTTGGCCTTTGACCCTTCTTATGCTATGTGTTATCCTTGGATACTCCATTATTGGAAATTCAATTACTGCCTGATTATTGATGAATTCTAAACCTCCTTATCTCTCTCCTGAGCTCCAGATCTATATATCCAGTTTCCCACCAGATGGCCACACGTTCCAGACTATAACATGACCTATTTCTGGCATGTGCATGGCCAGGGCCAGAGGACACACGGAGGTCCCTATCCCTTCCTCCTTCCTTCCCGCTCCCTTCTATGGTAAGGGGTTTCTCAGATTCACACATGTGTTCATCTCAGCCTGAATTTCCACTCTTCAGCCTCACTCCTCCCAAGTAGTCCCATTTCTGGCTACTTCTTGGGCTTGGGGGCGTTGTATGATGGTGAGGTTCACCATCAGGAGGACAGGCTTAGGGAAGGGGTTTGTCTACAGGCTGAAAGTGGGCTTGGAGCCATTTGGGAGACAGTTAGGGAATCCTAGAAAGGCAAAATGGAGCAGGTCTGGAAAGAGAGGTGTGAGCTCTGAGCAGTCTGTCACTTGAACACCACAGAAAAGTCTTGGCTCAAGGAAAATCAGAGTGAAAACTACCTACAGAGTGAATCAAGGGCAAGGCTGCCAGTGTCCCAAATCTAAGGATTTTAACTGCTCCCATAGTACCTTAAACGCAACATTAGCAGACCAGAATTTGTCATCTTACTGTTTATCTATAAGATCTTCATCCTCTTCTATTCAGTATCTGAGCAGACAGCACCATCAGACAATCTTCAGTCTTAGCCATAAACCTAGGCATTGATTCTACTTCCCCTAAACATCGTTATAAACTGTGTTCTCCTTATAAGCCTGATTTGCTAATGCCTTAGTGTGAATTATTGCCATTTCTCATCTGATCTCACTTCCACCAGTTTTGTTTCTCTTAAGTCCATTCTCCATAACATAAGTCTGACCTGGACATTTCTTTGCTTAAAATTCTGCATTTGTCTCCCATTGCCCTTGGCATAAATCCAAGCTTTTGATGGCATGGAAGGCTCTCTTGGATCTGGCTCCTGCCTAACTTTCTGGATATATCTATCATTACTTCCTCCCTTTACATTTATGCTCCTTCCAAGCTGAACTCCCTGTGTTTCCCTGGGTGGGCTGTGCTAACACACATTTCCTTGGCCTTCTATGTAACTCTCCCTTTACTGAAATGATCTTTCTCCAAGTTTCACCTAATTAATCCCTGTTCATCCTTTGTATATCAGCTTAGATGTCACATCTAGGAAACCCTGTGTTCCCCTGTCTGTGTCTCCTTCTCCCACTTCCTTGTTTTATGTGCTTTCTTGGTGCTCTGTGCTTTTGTATCATGCTCATCTGTAATTCTTTGTTTTTCCTTCTAGAATGTAAGCACCTTGAAAGCAGTGCTTTATTCCTATCCCAGTACCTAGCACAGTGCAGGACACTTAGTAGGCAGTTCCTATACAAATGTTTACTGAACCAATCAAAGAACTATGGAATGAGAATTTTATTTATATTTTAAATTTTATTTACATTTTATTTTTGGTTGTGCTGCGTCCTCGTGGCTGTGTGTGGGTGTGGGCTTTCTCTGGTAGTGGCAAGTGGGGGCTACTCTCTAGTGGCAGTGTGTGGGCTTCTCATTGTGGGGGCTTCTCTTGTTGTGGAGCTTGAGGCTCTATAGTGTGGGCTCAGTAGTTGAGGTGCATGGGCTTAGTTGTCCAACAGCATGTGGAATCTTCCCAGACCTGGAATCGTTCAAGCCCTTATCTCCTGAATTGGCAGACTGATTCTTAACCACTGGACCACCAGGAAAGTTTCTGTACTTTAAAACAAAAAAACTGTTTCTCTATGCTATTAGTAAGCAATTTTATATGCTATCAATTGCTATAAGGTGGAGGAGTTCTGAAATAAATTTCTAGTCTGGTTTTTGCTGATGACAATTCTCAAATGGGTATAATCATAAAAAGTGCCTCTGTTGTAATCAGCTTGGATTCCTCCTCTTCCAAACTCTATGTAACTTTTTCTGGATGCCAAAATGTTGTCCTGGGATGGTAATGCCCACTGCCAGTCTCAGGCTGCCAAGCACATTTGTGTACTGTTGGTTTTTTTTTTTTTAATATAGATTTTTCATTTCTCTTGAATAGGAGTGAGAGCACCAGGTGTACAGTTAAATATGTTTCCAATTAAGTTTTCAAAAATTATCATTAGTGACACATGGATCTTAATATATTTGATGAATTTCTATTGTTATTATTGATGCCCATACTGTCCTACTTTTGACCAATGGGAGCCTCTTCAAGTTGGCATCTGAGTTATTTTAACAAAAATGTAGTAGTTTTTGATAGCTTCTTTGCTATCTTGTACAACAGTATGCTTCAGGCACATAGTATGTATTTCTTGTCCCAATCAGTGTTCCTTTTAACACACTGAGTCAGTCTGTATATATGATGGTTGTAGCAAGGACAAGGAGTTTGGAAGGACTTTATAGCATGACTCCCCAGCTTCCCTAACTCTATAAGATGCTGATCTTTAATCTGAATTTTTTGTGCAATTAGTAAACATCCCCAATTCTGCTGAGAAAACATACCATTTGTGTAAAACTGTGTGAAACAATGACTCTCCATTCCAATTCTGAATGTATTTGCCATTCTCTGTAGATCAAAGGAGAAACTCAATAATTCTTGAGCTTTAAGAAACTTAAAAGTCTGGGTGATTGATCCTTCCATGAGGTCAAAGTTCCAAAACAATACAGCAGAATTCTCTAAGCAGAGCAATTCATTTAGTAGAATTAAGGCAGTTGTTGATCTTTTCCAAAGTTTAGTGGCTGACCAGCTCAGACTTCAGATCTGACTAGAGACTCTCAGTTTGAGCTCCAGGGAAAGTCTATATAGAGGATCTCTGGACAATCCTTTCATTCATTCAATACACATTTATTTTAGAACCTACTATTTGGCAGGCACTGTGCAAGGTGATTGGAGAAGGCAATGGCAACCCACTCCAGAACTCTTGCCTGGAAAATCCCATGGACGGAGGAGCCTGGTGGGCTGCAGTCCATGGGGTCGCACAGAGTCGGACACGACTGAAGCGACTTAGCAGCAGCAGTGCAAGGTGATGGGGATGCAAGAGTAGGCATAATATCCAACTGACCTCTGGGGTTAGAGCAGTGTTTGCTACAGAGAACAAGATGAAAGGTTGATTCTCCTGTGCGTTTGAAAAATAATTTGGAGTGGATTATACTGACGTGATGTAGCACACGTGCATAGAACCATAACCAAAGGGAGGCACAAGAGAATTAACAACGTTTTGTGTGTGTGTGTGTGGAATATCAATCATGGTCAGCAAATCTCATTAATTTCACAGTAACTGTTAGCTATTATTTCCAGAGAGGCACAGCTCCTTTGTAAAATGATAATAATAATTAAAAGGAAAAGGTAGAGCAAAGATTCAACTCTGAGTCTGATACACCAGGGGTTCCCAAACTTTGGGAATTGACTGGAAGAAACTTTTAAAATAACAGATGCCATGGACTCTCCAGACCTACTAAAACAGAATCTTTAGTGTCGGAGGAAGGAAAGGGACAGTTCTTGAAAACAGAAAAAAATTTAAAGTTCTTCGACTTATTTTGCAGAGCCAGATTTGGAACCCCTGCCCTCCTCTATGCTGCCTGCTCAAGCAGTGGTTCCTAAATCAGGTGTCAGGCTTCAAGATGACCTTGCCAACTATAAACTTTCTCATTACATTCAGTCTTGATTCCAAACGGCTGCTTTTTTCAAAATCAAGACGACCGAGACTCTAAAATGCCACAGGAAGGAGAGTGGCACTTTCCCATGTACTGAGTATTAGGGGTGGGAGTGGGGAAAGGTATTCAAGCACAGATTGGCTGACACTAAGCCCAAAACGAGCTGAAGCTGATAAACTTTGAAGATCAACCACGAAGACCACGAAGGGAATTTTTTTCCTTTAATCCATCACGGGGGTCTACTAATTGCATCCCACAGCTGCAACTGATCGAGGATAGGGGCCATGAGAACAGAGGCAGCCTCCTAGCCAAAGTCTTCCGCTCTGGTTAGGCGATTAGCATAAGAGGAACTGGAAGGAAAGTCGGAGCTTTCCATCAATACTACGAGAGGGAAGAGAGCTCCCCAGCAACCGAGCCTGGGACGCAGGCATGACTCCAACTCGAACCCAGACTCCACCCGATATAGGCAGCCTGGGCACAGGGAACCAGGCCTAGCAGCCGCGGTTCTGGAGGGCCACACAGCTGGTCCTAGTAGTTATTGTTTCCAAATTCTCAAATTTCCCGGGCGCCCCGCCCCCGGGTTCCGAAGCGTCGCGCCGGAAGTGACCTCACGACGCTGGCGTGGAGACGCAGGGCGCTTCCGGCGGGGGCCGCGGCTGTGGGGGTGGGTGTGAAGAAGACCCTTAGGCTCAGGGTCTTGCGGTGCTTCGCGGCAGGCCTGGAGTGGTGAACCGAGGAGGCGTAGGCTCGGTGGAGTAGAGGTAGGCGCGACGGGGGGGCGGGTGGCTGGTGGGCGCTCGTGGGAGGGGTCTTCCGGGGTTGCCGGGGAGTTTGCTTTTAGGCTTCGTGGTTCCAGGCCTTGCAGACTTCTAGAGCGGTGGGTTCGAGATAGGGGCCGCTTCGGGTGCGCGGGGGCCCATTACTAGGACTTGCCCCCGGGGTATGGTTTGGGGTGGAGGTCGAGGGAACGAGACTCTCAGCAGTCGAGGAATTGTGGGAGGTGTGAGGCATTGGCGGCCTAGGCTGTTAGTTGAGCTTTGTTAATGGCTCCTGCAGCCCACCCCCTCATTGCTCCCTGCCTCAGTTTCCTTTTGCACAGTGGAGAACGGTGGCAGGGAAGAACGCGAGTACCACATCCATGACAGATAGCTGGGGGACGGAGATGAACTGGAGTCTGAGAGGAGAGGGTGGCTGAGAAATTAGTGATACCTGGTAGGGGGCAGCTTCTGCTATTCCTGGAGACTTACTTCCCCTTGATTCTTTACTGTTGTTAGTGTAAGTCTTAGTTTCTTATAATCCATACTCTTTGTGTGATATTGGTTGAATTGATCAGTAATTGACTTGTTGAATGGTTCAAGTGTTTTGGTGTGGGGGAGGCATAGTCCTCACCTGCTTGGCCAGTTGGTTGTCAACAAACCTCCCAATTTCAGAGGTTGAAGGAGTCCAAACAGCCCTCTCCTGCCGTTACAGATGAGGATCTCGAGACCCAGATTGGTTTTGGTTCTCTTCCCTATAGGTGGAGGAGCCTGGTGGGCTACAGTCCATGGGGTCGCAAAGAGTCGGACACGACTGAGCGACTTAACTTTCCTAACCACAGGCTAAACTGATTTCAGTTTGCGCTCTGTCACATAAAGGTCTTAATCCCATCAAAACTTAAGCGACTGCCTCTGAGCAGGTCACTATTTCAGCTGGAAACCTCAGATGGATTCTAGTCTTTTATTTATGAATGGAAGATTAAGTGTACCGAGCACAGAATTCCTATTTTTTGGTTTCTCTGTATGAAATGGAAATGGCTACAAAAAACATAACTCTTTGAGTGCTAAGAATCTTTTGTTGAAGCCTTCTTGAGGACTGTGGGACTAATAGAGTATCTCTAACCTTTTTTGACCTGTGACCCACAGTTAATGTATTTTGCATGCTGACTCTTTGTGACCCCTGCATGCATAGAGTGTGTACACAGGAAACAAAAGTTTGCCTTCTATGTGTGTGGTACCCTCTGACATTTTCTATTTCATTGAAAGAAAAAAAGTTGATTGTAACTCACTAAACTGATTCTGACCTGTAATGAGTCTGACTGCTAAAGAACTGTAGTTTGAAAAACGCTGGACTAGAAAATGTTTAATTAAGATTCTTGAGAGTGCAAGATTCATAGGTAATGCAAGGTGGAAAATTCGGCATTTTTCTGTTATCAACTACAGGAGCAGGGTTATTAGAATTCTTCAATCAGAACAACAGGACATGACATCCATATTAGTATCCCAAAAGAGTACAGTATCTGTAATGATAATGTGTCCGAATTTTGGCAAGGCATTTGAGTCTTTTCTGGTGACCTGGTGGGTGAGATGGGGTGGGAGATTTGCCCTATTGTGGTTAAATTAGGTGACGGCATGACTTTGGGCATCTGTGTCTGTAGGAATTTGTTTTATGGATACAATTACAGCTGGGAATTTGGTGATCGGTGTTGAGGGTCTGTCACTTTTTTATATGCAGTGTGTATTTGAAGCCTTATCTGAAGAGTGTTCTTATCAAATTTGTTGCCTAATGAAGTAAAGAGAGAAAGTATCATCTAGTTCATCTCAAGATTTGCCCAGTGTAGTTTAATGAAATGGAAGGATCATCATAAATTTAAGTAATTTAAACATTTAATTGAAAATGGTTTAGTATGTAATTTCTGTTAGGTTGTAAATATTGACTTTTGAAAAATAAATACAAAGTTTTCTAAATCTAATAGTAATTTGATGCTTTAAAAGCATATAGATAACCTTTTTTATATATAAAAGCCCTCGAAGATATGGCTGTGTATAAATGGTGTATTACATTACCTGATTTTCAGATGTTAAGCCAGTCTTGTGTTCCTAGAATGGATTCTGTTGAATCTTGGTGTATCCTACTTTCTATATATTGCTGAATTCAATTTGCTGATATTAAAAATTTTTGTGAGGAATATTGGTCTGAGGTTTCCTTTTCTTGTGATGTCTTTGGACTGAACACAGTATCAAGAGTAAAATTGCCCTCATAATGTGAGTGGGAAAATGTTATTCTGCTGTTTTCTGAAAGAATTTATGTAGAATTGGTAATTATTTCTTTCATTGCGTTTGATAGAGTTTGCCAGCAAAGTCCTCTGGGCCTGGGCTTTTCTTTGTGGGAAGATTTTAAAATTACTCATTCAGTTTCTTTACTTGGTGTGGGTCTGTCTGGATTTTTTTTTTTTTTTTACTTTTTGAGTCAGTTTTGGTAATTTTATCCTTCTGGGAATTTCTTTTCTTTTTTCTTTTTGAACTTGTATCCACCCCACAGAACTGTGTCCTAAAACAGGAGTCAGCAAAGTTTTTCTGTAAAGGGCTTGCTGGTAGGCTTTGTGGGCCATGTGGTCTCCATTAGTACTACTCAGTTCTCTCATTGACTTGCAGAAACAGCCACAGACAGTAAACAGAGAGCTGTACTAGATTCTGTTCCAATTCTGCTTTGTTAGCAGTGGGCCAGATTTGGTACATGGGTGTAGTCTTCTGACTCCTGTTTTAAAGTAATAAACTTTATGGTTGAAAGTCTTTATTTGATATCTAGGCAGATCAGCTTTATGATAGAGTAGGGTGGAAGTTGATTCCCTTGCTTACATGTCTTTGTGTACTCCTAAGGATGTGTGTATTCCACTTTGAAGATTGAGACTTCATTTCCAAGATGTTGTAGAGGTAATTTAGGCATTTTTGTAGTTTTGTTCAGGTGAGATGGAAGGTGACCCTCGTAGTATAATTTTCTAGGGCCATAACTTGAATCCCCTATTTGGCCAGTATTCTTTCTGTGAAAAGGAGGCGTTTGTAGGACTTCCCTGGTGGCCCAGCGGTTAAGACTCTGCTCTTCCACTGCAGGGGGAATGAGTTCGATCCCTGGTCAGGGAACAAAAATCCTGCAAGCTGCCCCCCCCCTCAAAAAAGATAGACATTTGAAGTAAACTTTGGTATATGGTAAAAATTATATAGATTATCTCATTTAATCTTCACAATGGTTATATGAGATCGTTTAATTGGTATACAGTTGACTCTTGAACAGTTGGGGGCCAGGGCCTCCAACCGTCTGCAAAGTTGAAAATCTGAGAATAACCTATAGTCGGCCCTCCATATACATGATTCTTCTGTATCTGTGGTTCTGCATTTCACATTCAGGCAACTGCCCATCGTGTAGTACTGTTGTATTTGGTGAAGGAAATAGGTGTTTTAAGTGGACCTGCACCATTCAAGCCCATGTTGTTCTAGGGTCAACTCTACTTCTCATTTTATAATTGAGACAGTTGAGACTCAGATTAGGATAATTTGCTCATAATTCTGACCTTTAATGTCTGACTTCAGAAGCCCATGCCTTTTTCACTGTGCTGCCTTTTGTGGAAGATAGGGACTTAGTACTAGGCATGTACTAGTAGATGTTTTCTTTCAAGATCTCTGTCATTTCCAAGCTTTTGATTCTATAGACACGTTTCTACATAGATATCTAGTTTTTCAGAAATCCATAACTAACCACTTATCCATAATTGTTGATTTAATTATCCTTAGCCACTCCAGTACTCTTGCCTGGAAAATCCCATGGATGGAGAAGCCTGGTGGGCTGCAGTCCATGGGGTCGCTACTAGTCGAACATGACTGAGCGACTTCACTTTCACTTTTCACTTGTATGCATTGGAGAAGGAAATGGCAACCCACTCCAGTGTTCTTGCCTGGAGAATCCCAGGGACCGCGGAGCCTGGTGGGCTACCATCTATGGGGTCGCACAGAGTCGGACACGACTGAAGCGACTTAGCAGCAGCAGCAGCAGATCAAAGGATTGGATCTGAATGCTGAAGAGCTGTCAGATGTGGATGAGATGGAAGTTTGTAGCTCTGTAATCAGCAAATTGCTTTTGAATCGTTTCTGACAGCTACTTTAATTTCATGATGAGTGGAAGACCATTTCGGTCTACCTGACTTTGTTTTCTAAAGGCTTCTTACAAGAGAAATGATTCGGTAGCGTCTCATAGTGTGGCATTTGGTAGTCTGGAAATCCTAATAGCATTTGAGCAGAATCATCCTGTGTCTAGTGTGCTCAGTTGCTCAGTCGTGTCCAACTCATTGTGACCCATGGACTGTCGCCTGCCAGGCTCCTCTCTCCATGGAATTTTCCAGGCAAGAATACTGGACTGGGTTGCTGTTTCCTTCTCCAGGGGATCTTCCTAACCCAGGGACTGAACCTGTGTCTACTGCTTTGTAATATGCCCAGCATAAATAAGTACATTTGTCCACTACAAAGGCATATACAGAACTGTTTAATTCTCTATTCATAATGGCCCCCATACTGGAAATAGTCCGTCTATCAGGAGTACGATGGATAAATACATTGAGGCATAGTTATGTAATGGAATACTATATAGCCACGAGAAAGAATGAACTGCTGCTACATGCAACAAGGGTGAATCTCCCTGATGTAACATTGCGCAAAAGAAGGCAACACTTTGAGAGAACTTTTATGATTCCATTTATATGAAGTTCAAAAACAGGTAAATGACTCTTTTTGTGATAGATGTCAGAATAATGGCTACCTTTGTGGGAACACAGTGGAACCTTCTGGGGTGTTCAAAATACTGTGTCTTGATTTGGGTGTGTTCTCCCTTAGTGTGTTTATCTGATTAGAAATCCATATGTTGGAACTCCATATGTTTTAGATTTACTGTTTTCAGTTAATAAAGAAATTTTCTTTAAAACTATTAAAAATCCTACTTATTGCCGGGAGAAATATCAATAACCTCAGATATGCAGATGACACCACCCTTGTGGCAGAAAGTGAAGAGGAGCTAAAAAGCCTCTTGGTGAAAGTGAAAGAGGAGAGTGAAAAAGTTGGCTTAAAGCTCAACATTCAGAAAACGAAGATCATGGCATCTGGTCCCATCACTTCATGGCAAATAGATGGGGAAACAGTGGAAACAGTGTCAGACTTTATTTTTTGGGGCTTCAAAATCACTGCAGATGGTGACTGCAGCCATGAAATTAAAAGACGCTTACTCCTTGGAAGAAAAAATTATGTCCAACCTAGATAGTATATTCAAAAGCAGAGACATTACTTTGCCGACTAAGGTCCGTCTAGTCAAGGCTATGGTTTTTCCTGTGGTCATGTATGGATGTGAGAGTTGGACTGTGAAGAAGGCTGAGCGCCGAAGAATTGATGCTTTTGAACTGTGGTGTTGGAGGACTCTTGAGAGTCCCTTGGACTGCAAGGAGATCCAACCAGTCCATTCTGAAGGAGATCAGCCCTCGGATTTCTTTGGAAGGAATGATGCTAAAGCTGAAACTCTAGTACTTTGGCTACCTCATGAGAAGAGTTGACTCATTGGAAAAGACTCTGATGCTGGGAGGGATTGGGGCCAGGAGGAGAAGGGGACGACCGAGGATGAGATGGCTGGATGGCATCACGGACTCGATGGACGTGAGTCTGAGTGAACTCCGAAAGATGGTAATGAACAGGGAGGCCTGGCGTGCTGCAATTCATGGGGTAGCAAAGAGTCGGACATGACTGAGTGACTGAACTGAACTGAATTAGTTATTATTGACATAATATAAACTTGTTTGTGTAGTATCAGTGTCTTAAAGATATATGTTGAATGGAGAAGTAGAAGTCTTTTCCCATCTGATTGATTTCTGGCATTTCTAAAATGCCAATTACAGCTTTTTGTTTTGCATCAATCTAAAGTAATCATCAGAGTAGGATTATGATGGAGTGTAAATGATAGGAAAGGAGCTTCATAATTTTGTGGCGTTAAGTAGACACAGGTCAATCAGGAAAGGGAAAATAAGCATGAGATCATGGCTGTTTTGTGCCTTTTTCCGTCATCAGTGTCGTGGAAATTGTGTTGCATTGGAAATTCACTTGATTTCTTAAATTCTTTGAGATAAATTGATAATTGTTGCAACTCAGTGATGGGTGTGTGGGGTTCACTATGCTGTTCTGTCTACCTTTGTATACGTTTGAAATACTCTGTAGTAAAAAAATAAAAATCATGGATGAGCCTGCTAATGCATTGTTTCTTTTATTGTCTGTTCTGTCAGCATAGTTTTGTGATACTTGCTCAGGTAAATAATAGATAACTACTGGAGTTTGTCTTTAGGTTTTTGTGTTTCTAATGAGACACTCCTCTTCTTTTTTTTTTTTAACTGAAGGAGTGCTTTTTATGCTCCTTTAAATATATTTCTACTGTTTTTCTTTTTTTAGACTTATGTTTCATGTAGATATATATCTGAAATTAATATTTGAAAACTGTTTAAAATGCTATTCTATTTCTTTTCTATTTTTTGTGGAACAGCTAAGCCAGTGTTTCATTTTATGCTTAATATTGTTATTGCTGTATAATCGCTAAGTTGTGTCTGACTATTTGCGACCCCATGGACTGTATCCTCTCAGGCTCCTCTGTCCATGGGATTTCCCAGGCAAGGATACTCCATGAGTTGTCATTTCCTTCTCCAGGGGCTCTTACTGACATAGGGGTCAACCTCGGGTCTGGTGCATTGGCAGGCGGATTCTTTACCGCTAAGCACCAGGGAAGCTCCCGTGTCACCTGCTGTTTGCTGACTTCCTTTTGTGTGTATAGAACAGTGTTAGGTTTCATATCTCACGTAGAATTTCACATAGAATATGCTTAGAGATATTGTGTTTTTGGAACCATTTCCAAGGAGAGCTAAGACATTTAGATATAAATGTTTAGATAACTCTAGATTTTGAGTGATTAACTTCTGTCAGGTTTATTATGTCTCCTTTGATTGAATTACTATTTACTGAGTTCCTCTTCCATTCTAGAGGCAATCTTATTGTCTGAACAAAACAGACAAGGTCCCTTGCCCTCGTGGAGCTTACATTCTATTGGGGTGACACATATAAATAAGATAATTCATATGGTGAGTCATTTTGAAATTATAACAAAGTGTTGGAGAGTGATAGGGTTTTTTTTTTTTTGCTAAGTCACTTCAGTCGTTTCCGACTCTGTGCGACCCCATAGACGGCAGCCCACCAGGCTCCCCCGTCCCTGGGATTCTCCAGGCAAGAACACTGGAGTGGGTTGCCATTTCCATACCAAAGCATGAAAGAGAAAGGTGAAAGTGAAGTCGCTCAGTCATGTCCGACTTAGTGACCCCATGGACTGCAGCCCACCAGGCTCCTCTGTCCATGGGATTTTCCAGGCAAGAGTACTGGAGTGGGGTGCCATTGCCTTCTCCAGATAGGGAGTTTAGCCACATTAAATTGGGTAGCCAGGGAAGGCCTCTTTGGTGTGGTGACATTTTCGAAGGTAACTGAAAGACAAGATAGAACTAGCTATTCACATAACTGGGGAAAGAGTGTTATGAAAATAGCTGGTGCAGAATTTTGGAGGGAACAAGCTTGATGTATTTGAGGAACAGTGATAAGGTCAGTTTGTCTGGAGAACAGGGAAAAGGAGTGGTGAGAGATGAAGTTGTCTGTAGAGGTTAGTAGAAATGGGATTGTGTAGGGCTTGCAGTCTATGGAAAGAAAGTTAAGCAGAATCGTGACAAATGATTTACGTTTTAAAATTTGCTCTGGCTGCAGTGTAGAGAAAGAATTAGAGGGGCAGAAGTTGAAGCAGAGATATAACAGGGGACTGCTGCAATTATGAGATGATAGTGACTTAGAGTAGCTAAGTGGCAGTGGAGGTGGAGAGAGATGGACTTATCTTTGAAGTAGTGACGATAGGGCTTATTGATGAATTGAATGTATGGGACGAAGGACAAGAAAGGAATCAAGAAGACTCCTGACTTTGTTTCCCCTTTGTCTAAGCAGTATAGTGTATGTTGATGCCATTTATTGAGATGGGAAAAGCTTGAGATTCAGTCGCTAAGTTGTGTCCAACTTTTTGTGACCCCCAAGGACTGTCAGCTGGCTAGGCTCCTCTGTCCATGGGATTTTTCCAGGCACGAATACTGGAGTGGGTAATCATTTCCTCCTCCAAGGGCACTTCCCAACCCAGGGATCTAACCCACATGTTCTGCCTTGGCAGGTAGATTCTTTACTTCTGAGCCACCTGAAAAGCCGTGAGAAAAGTTTGGGAAGGAACAAATTGGGCGATGTTGAGTGTTAGGCTAAAGAAATTAAGAATTCTCTTTTGGATATTTATGAGATACCTAATAGAAATCTTTGCGGGCATTGTCCAGTGTGTGAGTTTTCATCTTTATGTTTTATAGAAAACCTTTCTGGGAAATTAATCTCTTCTTATTGAAGGAATGACTAAATATTCTGTGTCATACTGTACTGATTATGTTGGCTGCATGTAGTTTTCCTCCTTTTTTAAAAAAATTAAGATGTAGCTTGCATACAATAATAATGCACAGATGTTAAATGCACAATTCAGTAAATTTTGCTAGATGTGTATATCCTTGTAACTACTGCATCAGTAAAAACAAAGAACATTTTCATTACTCCACAAGTCCCTCTGCCTCTCTAGTCAATATTCCGCCCTGTAGGTGGAAGACTTAGGATTTTTCTCACTATAGTTACTCTTGTAGAAATTCTTATAAATAGACTCATATAAGTGTATCTGTGTGACTTTCAGTTTTTGAGTATCGTCAACCTTGTATTAGTAGCATAAGTAGTTTGTTCTTTTTTATTGTTAAGTGGTCTTCTGTGTTATAATTAATACCATGATTTGTTTCCTCTCTCCTCCTCATTTCCAATTTTTGACTGTTATAAAGGTACTTTGTACACTTGTATACAAGTCTTCTTGTTAATATATGTTTTTATTTCTCCTGCGTAAATCCTAGACAGGAAATTTTGGGTCACAGATATATATTTAATATTATAAGAAACTGCCAACCTCTCTTCCAGAGTGCTTGTATCATTTTACACTGTCAGCAATTAAGAGTTGTTCCAGTGCTTTGCATTATCACAGACATTTGGTGCTTTCATTTTTGATCTGTAGTAGTGGATATGGTATCGATGGTGGTCTTTTCCCAACCTAATACTTTTTAAAATTGTGGTAAAGTATACATTTTATCATTTTGTAAGATAAATGTATCATTTTAACAGTTTTTAAGTGTACAGTTCAGTGGCTTTGAGTGCACTCACATTGTCATGCAGCCATCACCATCATGAACTTTTTATCATATCAAACTGAAACTTTGTCCCTTTGAAATAGTAGCACTTCATTTCCTGCTCTCCAAGGCCCTGGGAACCTACTTTCTGCCCCTGTGAAGTTGACTATTCTAGAGACCTCATGTGAGTGGAATCATACAAGATATGTCCTTCTGTGTCTTATCTCATTTTCACTTAATGTCTTCAAGGTTCATCTATGTTGTAACATATATCAAAACCTTCCTTTTTAAAGACTGAACGATACTCCTTTTTTATGGAGTGTTTATGCATTCATCCATCTTGGACATTTGGGTGTCTCATTGTGTTTCAATTCACGTTTCCCTGATAATTAATGATGTTGAACAGCTTTTCATATGTTTATTGGCTATTCATATGACTTCTTTTGCCTGCTTTAAAAACCTGATGTTTTCTTTTTATTTATTTGTAAGTATTCCTTATATATTCTGGATCCGATCTATTGGGATTATTTTCTCCTTAACTGTGGCTTTCCTTTTTTTCTTTTCTTGTTTTGGTGTGGTTATAATAGAGGGCAGAAACATCTTTTTGCCATCATAAATCTGGGAGTTTTCTTGAAATTCTCGATCTTTGGAGGTAGCCTTCATTGGGATGATGTTGAAATGGGGCTAGATTATATGGAATACCTCCCTAAATATATATTTTTTAACAGTACCTTTGTTTTAAATGTATGATTATCTTAACCCATCCAGAGCATGGTTTGGTTTGAAAAAAAATTGAAAATGATTGTTTTAGAGAAAAGATAGTTTTGTATTATGGTGTATTGTAATCAAATCTAGGTGGTTTTACCTTTTGACTGACTGAGGCTTTATCCTGAGAAAATTATTCAAGATAAGCACTGAATGAAATTGATCATTGCTGCATTAACTATAATTGTGAAAAATTGAATTATCTAAATGTCCATTGAGAAAAAAACTGCTATGTGAATGCAGTGGAATAGCACATACACATGGAGAATATGTTATTTTACTAAGAAGCTGCCTTTATGCTCTGATTATAAGTGTGTAAATATCCATTATAATCTCTCTGTTGTAAATTCCCCAGCTGTAAAATGGGTTAGTAAAGTAGCTGTCTCATAGGGTTGTCATGAAGATTTGAAGGCCCCTGAAAAAGGCCCCTAAAGTTTAACTGTCCTGAGACATAGTAAATGAGCAAAAAATAGTAGCTGCTGTTGTTACACAATATGATGGTATGTGTGTAAAGGTTGTGGGATTGCATGTGTTCCGTTCACCTTTTATTTTATTAAGGGTGATTTCCCCCCACCCGTTTCTGTTACCTATTACTATATTAAATCATTACCAAATTCAGGCCATCACCTGTATCAGTCTTGGTCTTGAATCTCAACTTTTTCCCTTCTCCATTGTTTCTACCTATTCCAGCTTACCACTGTCTCTTAAATAGACTGTTCTAGTTGCCTCCCAGCATCTTTTTTTTTGACACCTCTTCCAATTTGTATTCTTTAATGATGATTTTTGATGAGCAGGGCTTTTAAATTTTGATGAAATCTAATTCATCAGATTTTTTTCTTTTATGGTTAGTACTACGTATTTCAGTTTTGTCTAAGAAATCTTTCTCTACTCTAAGGTCACTTAGATGTTCTGTCCCCCCCCCAGCCCCTGCCCAGTAGCTTTAGCTTTAACTTTTATATTATAATGAAAGTGAAGTCGCTCAGTCGTGTCCAACTCTGTGACCCTGTGGACTGTAGCCCACCAGGCTCCTCCATCCATGGGATTCTCCAGGCAAGAATACTGGAGTGTGTTGCCATTTCCTTCTCCAACTTTTATATTTAGATAGTTTATTTTGAATTAATTTTTGTATCTGGTATGGGATAGGAATAGAAAGATATTTTTTTCTTGTATATATCCAGTTGGTCTAGCACCATTTACTGAAAAATACTTTTTGATTTTTCCATTGATTTATCTTGATACCTTGTGATCAGAAGTCAGTTAACCTTGTGTGTAGGTCTGTTTCTAAACTCTGTTCAGTTCGTCTGATTATCTCCTCACACCAATACCACATTGATTTCTATAGTTTTATAGTAAAACTTGAAATAAGATAGTGTAAAACAACTGCCTTTGTTTTTCTTTTATATGAACGTTTTGGCTATTCTAAGTATTTTGAATTTCCATATAGATTTTGGACCAGTTTTCCAGTTTCTCAGAAAGGCCAACTGGGATCTTTATTTATATTTGATCTGCAGATCAACTTGAGGAGACTTAACAACATTAAGCTCTTCAGTCTGTGAATGTGTACATCTCTCCATTTATTTAGATCTTCTTTTACTGCCTCTCAGCAATCTTTTATAGTTTTTATCATAGAGGTCCAGCACATTTTTCATTAGATATGTTCCTAAGTTTTTGTGTTTTTTTAGCGCTATTTTAAATAGTGTTTTGAAGTTTCATTTTTGGTTGTTTGTTGCTATTATATAAAGTACAGTTGTTTATTTTATGTTGAGCATGTATCCTGTGATCTTGCTAAAGTCACGCTCAGTTGTTTCAGTTGTGTCTGACTCTTTGTGACCCCAAGGACTGTAGCCCACCAGGCTCATCTGTCCATGTGATTCTCCAGGCAAGAATACTGGAGTGGGTTGCCATATCCTCCTCCAGGGGATCTTCCCGACCCAGGGATTGAACCTGTGTCTCTTATGTTTCCTGCACTGGCAGGCAGTTCTTGACCACTAATGCCACCTGGGAAGCCCTGCTAAAGTTTCATACTAGTAGGAATTTTTTTTGGGGGGGGGGGGGTGTACATTCCCTAGGGTTTTCTACATGCACAGTCAACAATAAAGTTTACAAATAAAAACAACTTTGCATCTTCATTTCCAGTATTTATGCTTTTTATTTCTTATTGCAATAGCTAATACCTATAATATAATGTTGAATAAGAAGTAGAACTGGTGAGAGTAGATATTCTTGCCTTGTCCCAGTCTTCGGGGGAAAGAATTCATTGTTTCACCATTAATATGATGTTATCTATAATTGTTTTATAGATGCCACTGCTCCTTTTTTTATATCATGGATGGTGTTGAATTTTGTCAGATTATCTTTCTGCATTTGTTGATGTGATCATACATGATTTCCCATTTGCTTTGTTAATGTGGTAGAAGACATTGTTTTTGTTTTTGTTTTACCTTTTTGTTTGAGATAGCTGTAGATCCATATGTACTTATAAGAAATAATACAGAGAGATTCCATATATCCTGCCTGGTTTTCTCTGTTGGTAACATCTTGCAAAACAATAGTACAGTGTCACTACCAGGATATTGACATCATATGGTCAAGACGCAGAATGTTTCCCTAACCACAGGGATCCCTCATGTTGCTCATTTATAGCCATCCCTGTTTTCCTTGTGTCTCTGCCCCTTCTCTCACTCCTGGGAACCACTCTTCTCTTTTCTGTGTCTATAGCTGTCATTTCAAGAATATTACACAAATGGAATCATAAAGAATGTAATCTTTTGGGGTTGGCTTTTTTCACTTTTTATCCATACCACGGTTTGTGTTTAATCTTTGACACATGGAAAGTCATCTAGCCTGTGCCAGTTTGAGGCTCTTAGAAGTAAACCTGATATAAACATTCAAGTACAGGTTTTTTTGTGAATTAAGTCTTCCATTCTCTGAGATAAATGACCAGTTGTACAACTGCTGGGTCATGTGAGCTGTGTGTTTAGGTTTTTTTTAATAGCCTCCGTTTTGGCTGTTTATTTATTTTTGGCCTCACTGGGTCTTGTTGCTGCGTGCAGGCTTTCTGTGGTTGCACCGTGCTGGCTTAGGAGTTGTGGCAATGAGCTTAGTTGCCCCACAGCATGTGGAATCCTCCTGGACCAGGCATCAAACTTGTGTCCCCTGCATTGGCAGGCAGATTCTTAACCGCTGGACCGCCAGAGATGTCTGCATGTTTAGGCTTTTTTTAAATTTTTTTAAATAAAAAAATGGCTGCACCATTTAGTAGTTGCATCAGCCGTGTATGAATATATGAGTGTGTATGAATATATGAGTATGTATGAATGTATGAGTTATTCAATTTTTCCACATCCTTACTTGTACTTGGTGTTGTCAGTGTTTTTTATTTTAGCTGTTCTAGTGGGCATGCAGTGTATCGTTGTGGTTTTAGCTTACATTTCCCTAGTGGTTAATGTAGTGATGTTGAACATCTTTTCATGTACTTATTTGCCATCTATTTAGTTCTTTGTTGAAATGTCTTTTGTGTCTTTTGCCCACTATGGATTGGATTTATTTTTTTTTCCATCATTGAATTTTGAGAGTTCTTTATGTATTCTAGATACTGGTCATTAGTCTTTGTCATATATGTGATTTGTAAATATTTTTTTCCAGTCTGTAACTTTTTTAAAAAAGCTGGATCCTTTTGCAGAATGAAAGTTTTTAATTTTCAAGAAGTCTGATCAGTTTCTCCTTAATAGGTCAGGCTTTTGGTGTCCAGTCGAAGAAGTCATTGCTTCACCCTAGATCCTGAAGGCTTCTCTTATGTTTTTCCTAAAAGTTTTATAGTTTGACATTTTATGTTTAAGTCTATGACCCATTTTGATTAAATGTGTATATAAATTATGAAACTTAGATCAGGGTTGATTGTCTACTGATGAATATCCATTACCACTTGTCTTAACAACTGAAGCAAGGTATACAGTATTTGTATTCTTTCACTGGCGATACAAAGCCTGATAAGATTATTAAACTCAGTATCTAGATTATTTTATTTTTAAAAATACTTGTTTTGCTGCTTGATTCATTACAGAAGATTGTATTAATTCTCTTCTATTGACTTTAAAAATGTATTCTTGAATATTTTATATACTTGTTTTATATTCTATATGTTTTGACATAATCATATTACCTAAATGGAAAATTATAGCAATATATTACTATTAGTGAGTTGTACCCTCAATAATAATATATATTGTTTCAGCATGAATTAACTCTTTTAATGTTTTTGCCTTAATCTTTTATCTGATGTTTTTACTGCAACCCTTTCATTCCTTTTATTTACATAATTTGTTCACCTTTAAAAAATTTTATTTACAGTTGATTTATAGTATGTTGATTTTTGCTGTAGAGCAAAGTGATTCAGTCATATATACATTCTTTTTCATTATCTCTTCTATTATGGTTTATCACAGGATATTGAATATAGTTCCTTGTGCTGTACAGTAGGACCTTGTCGTTTATCTATGCTATATATAATAGTTTGCATCTGCTAATCCTAAATTCCGCATTCTTCCCTGCCCCACCTCCTCTCCTCCTTGGCAACCACAAGTCTGTTCTCTGTGTCTGTGAGTTTATTTTTGTTTCATAGATATGTTCATTTGTAGCATATTTTAGATTCCACATTCAAGTGATATCACATGGTATTTGTCCTCTCTTTCTGACTTATTTTGCTTAGTATGATCATCTCTAGGTCCATCCATGTAGCTGCAAATGTTATTATTCCATTCTTTTTGTGGCTGAGTAACATTCAACTGTATATGAGTAATGTGTATGTGTATATATACACACATATATTTAAACATCTCTTTTTGCTTTTGAAATTTTAATGTAAAAATGTAGAAACATAGATGGGGCACAAATGTGCATTTTATACCCGAAGATAATATGGATAATTTGGTTATTACTCATAACATTTTTTTTTTAATTTTTACTTTATTTTACTTTACAATACCATATTGGTTTTGCAATACATTGACATGAATCCACCACGGGTGTATATGAGCTCCCAATCCTGAATCCCCCTCCCACATCCCACCCCATATCCTCTCTCTGGATCATCCCGGTGTACCAGCCCCAAGCATCCTGTATCCTGTATCGAACATAGGCTGGTGCTTCGTTCTTACATGATAGTATACATGTTTCAATGTCATTCTCCCAAATCATCCCACCCTCTCCCTCTCCCACAGAGTCCAAAAGTCCGTTCCATACATCTGTGTCTCTTTTGCTGTCTCGCATACAGGGTTTCCCAATCCTGAATCCCCCTCCCACATCCCACCCCATATCCTCTCTCTGGATCATCCCCGTGTACCAGCCCCAAGCATCCTGTATCCTGTATCGAACATAGGCTGGTGCTTCGTTCTTACATGATAGTATACATGTTTCAATGTCATTCTCCCAAATTATCCCACACTCTCCCTCTCCCACAGAGTCCAAAAGTCCGTTCGGTACATCTGTGTCTACTAAATCTAGTGTTTATTAGAATTTATCAGTGAAGCTTCTGGTCCTGGACTTTTATTTGTTGTGTGGTTTTTGGTTACTGACTCAATATCCTTACTAGTAACTTGTGTATTCATATTTTCTGTTTCTTCATGATTCCCTCTTGGGAAAATGTTTGTTTTGTAGGAATGTTTCTGTTTCTTCTAGGTTGTCCAATTTGTTGGTATAAATATTCATAGTAGTCTTTTGTAGTCCTTTGCATTTCTGTGATATTAATTGTAATTTTTCCTCTTTCATTTCTGATTTATTTGAGCCCTTTCTGTTTTTTCTATGCTGCCATCTTGAACTGTCACCCAAGTATTTTATATTAGCCCAACAAGACTCATTTTAAGCTTCTGACATCCAAGAGAATAAATGTGTTTATTTAAGCAACTAGTGTGGAAGTATTTTGCAATTGGACTAGAAATCTAATGTAGATACTTATTCAATAAAATTTGTTTGCAAGAATAAAGTTTAATCCTCCCCATTCATTAGCTTAGCTTGAGTAAGGGCATGTTATGTCAAAAACCCATATTAAGTAAATGAAAGTAAACCCATATTAAGTAAAAAAAATTACTAAATCAATTTAAAGATATTCTGCCTCATTAACTGATACATTTTTAATTTTATAGATATAAATGTCAACTGTCTGCCTGTGATTCTTTTGTGACATTGAGGTAGGAAAAGTAATTCACATCAAATTGAGGTTACTCATTTACACTTTAAATTTTTGTGTCTATATTTTTATTTTACATTAATTCAAATGTTCATTATTTTCATTTCCATTCTCTCCCAGTTTCTCTCATTTCCTTTCTACATAAAAGATGTCTGTGTGCACACACACATGTGTACTACACTGTTTATTTGAAAGAAAAAAAATGTATACACAGAGAAATGAACTTAGCCCTTAGCTGTTTTCTTTGGATTAGAAAAGAAATGTCCACACATTTCATTTGTTTCTTGTAGCATCCATATGAAGTTTTATTTAGTATTTCACAACACCTTCATAAACAAGGAAACAGGCTCAGGGAGCTTCAATTTTTTCACAATTACATAATAAAGCATGTAAAGCTATATGCACTGTCAAATTAAACACAAAGAGAAATAGTCATTATGTTCTCAGTTTTGGATAGCTTGTTTATTTCATTAAGTCATACACTTTTTATTTATTTGCTTATTTAGGCTGCACAGGTTCTTCATTATGGTGTGCAGGCTTTTCTCTAGTTGCGGCACGTGGGCTCTCTAGTTGAGGTGCAGGGGCTTTGTTGCCCTGTGGCATGTGGGATCTTAGTTTCTAGACCAAGGATTGAACTTGTGTCCCTTGCATTGGAAAGCAGATTTTTAATCACTGGACCATCAGGGAAGCCCCCTCAACTGTTATGCAGTTTATTTGTATAATTATATTCCAATAACTTAATTAAGTGAAAAAGAACCCGATGGCGAATGGCTAAGGGTTGAATCTAGGCAGGTGGTTCTTACTTAACGTGGGTGAGAGCTGTCTTCTAACTGGGAAGGAAGTCAAATGTCATTTATGGATATAGAAATGCTGAAATTAAATATAAGTAATTGACATAATAAACTCATTTTTTTTTCTGTAAATAGGAGATCAGCATAGATACAGAAATAACCATAAACTGATTCAAGACAGAAGAGCATGGCATCCTTACTCAACATCACTTAGAAACACAATAGAGAGATTTACAGCTGACTCATGAGGAGAACAATAGAAGTTGGTACAATTCCCCAGTATATAATTTCATTTGATAATAAAATGTAGAGGCCTTGAATTCAAAGAAATGGAAAATTTGGGAAATAAATAGAAGGATCAAGTTCTACTTCAGCAACCTGATCAAAGAATTGGGCTCTGAGGTTTTGAGCCCTAAAATCACAGGCATTTCTTCAGCCCCAGGAAAACTGGTCCTTTTATAGCTGCCATCCAAATGATCCTTTTCAGAGCCCTCTTTATGTCTTTATTCCTTAGACTATAGATGAAGGGGTTCAGCATGGGTGTGACCACAGTGTATATCACCGAGGAAACAGCACTTGAATGTGAGCTGTGAGTAGCAGCAGAGCTAAGATACACTCCCAGGACTGTACAAAAGAGTAAAGAGACAACTGAGAGGTGAGAGGCACAGGTGGAAAATGCTTTATACTTCCCCCGAGCAGATGAAATTCCTAGTATAGAGGAAACTATCTTAGAATATGAGTAAAGAATTCCAGCGAGGGAAACACCACCATACATCCCAGCTGTAAAATACATCAACATGTCATTAAGAAAAGTGTCAGAACAAGCAAGTTGAACCACTTGATTAACTTCACAGAAAAAGTGGGGGATTTCCAAGTCTGTACAGAAGGCCAGCCACAACACCATTATGCTTTGTGTCAAGGAATTCAGAGCACTCATGATCCAGGACAGCAGAACCAGGAGTCTACAGAGCCAGGGCTTCATGATGACTGTGTAGTGGAGTGGGTGGCAGATGGCCACAAAGCGGTCATAGGCCATCGCAGTCAAGAGGAACACGTCCAACGTTGCAAAAAATAAGAAAAAATGCATCTGGATGATGCAGCCTTCATAGGTTATTGCTTTGTTCTGTGTCCTTATGTTCCTCAACATCTTTGGGACGGTGGTCGAGATAAAGCAGATGTCTACAAAGGACAGATTGGAGAGGAAGAAGTACATGGGGGTGTGGAGGTGGGAATCTGAGCTGACAGCCAGGATGATGAGCAGATTTCCAAACACAGTGAACAGGTACATGGAGAGGAAAAGCCCAAATATGAGGGGCTGCAGTTCTGGTTCATTTGATAATCCCAGGAGAATAAATTCTGAAACTGGTGTCTCATTCCCGGGTCCCATGTGATGCAAATGACTTCCTAGAAACAAAAAAGAGCATGACTAGTTTTTCAAAAATTGGCATTGCAAACATAGGTGAACTCTGACATTTATATTTTGCATTCAGAAAATATTCATGACTTTGTATAGAAATTTCCCCTTCAAGCCAATCTCCTGCGCCATCTCCAAATAGGAAAGCCTATCTTACAGTTAGCTTTCCCCCCCAGTGGTCAGGTAGTCTACATTTGTAATGAGGGATTTTGGCATGCATTTGAGGGAATACAAATTTAAGGCCTACTAAATTCTGGAGAAAGAGGAGAGGGTGCTGAGAGACAGTAGGTCCTGTAGTTCAATGCTGGAGAAAATATATAAGCAAAAAATTTAAAAACTCTTACAAATGATCATATGTTGACAAGTGCAGAAAAGGAAAATAGATCAAATATAAAGAAGAGAGTTGATGAGGGTATTATTTTTTACTGGGTGTTCAGGTAGCCTGGAAAACATTTGATCAGAGACCTCAAGAAAGAGAACGAAAGAGACATGAGTCTCTCTGGGGAGAAGTGTGTGCTAGTCAGAGGGAACAGCTGTGTTTCAAAACAACCAACTCCCTGACTTCCTTCTCTCCCAGTGACTCCCCACTGTGAAACGAGCCCCGAATTCCACAGCTTCAAATCCTAGCCTCGACTCTCTGTGACTGAACCACCACTGCACCCTCGTGCTGCCTTCACTCACATCAACCTCATGAATATTAAACTTGAGTCACAGCTTCACTTGATGCCACAGGCTCAAGATGCAGAGCTTATATGCACCTCCTCAGAGAATCAACCACTCTCTTTGGAATTTTCACCCCTCCCTATCTCCAAAACACCGTCTTCTTTTTCAGATCATTTCTTTCATGAATTCTCCTCTTTTTTAAACATTTGTACAGAAAACAGGGAATTTCACTTACAGTCACTTAGATACAGGGTTATCATTATGAGGCTTTAATTAATTCTGTATCTTTTATTCTTTGTTAGACTATAAGTGCCTTGAGGCATATGTCAATATCATACATACTCTTCAACCCCTTAGATTTTGTTTAGTTGTGAGCAGTACCTGAATAAATACATACTGCATGAAGGAATGAAAAAGACATGTTCTCATAGAAATCGCTAAAAAGGACCAGGGAAACATTAACATAGTTTTCAAAGACATGCTGGAGAAACGTTTCCCATATTCTGAGATTCACACCTATTAGAGGTTCAGACTATGTAGTTTGTAAGAATAAAATAAGGTAGAAAAAATAAAATGCAAAGTTAAAATGTCAGACTGCATCACATGCAGTAGGATTTTCCTGATTCTCTTTGTTCAGATGCCTGTGTTTGTGTATGCTCGTGCCCATGCATGCATGTATGGCTGGATCACATGACAGAGTCAAAAAAGTTTCTTACCCATTGCAATAAATGCAAGAAGACATTTATAAGAGACCAGCCCTTGCCAAGGGAGAAGCAGTATAAATAGAGGCCAAGGCAAGAGCAGGTTGCAGAATGACCAGGCAGGAGTGTGACCTCAGACTCAAGGGTCTGCTCACTGACTGTACTTCTCTTCCTCCAGTGCCTCACTACAGTGCCCACATCAGGCCCTTGGTCAATTCTTTATTGCATATTTATTCCTACGTATTTGTCCACAATTTTCATACGGTCCAGTAGTGAATGAGACTCTCCTTTTTATTGCTTTTCTTTCTTTTAAAAATAGATTTTATTTATTTAATTTTGGTTGTGTTGGGTCTACATTGCTGTGCGGCTTTTCTCTAGATGAAATGAGCAGGGGCTACTTTCTAGTTGTGGTGTGGCTGTGGTTGTTCTCATTGCCGTGACTTCCCATTGCAGAGTCCAGGCTCTAGGGTGTGTGGGCTTGAGTAGTTGCACCTCCTGGGCTTAGATCACAAGCTCAATAATTGTTGTGCACAGGCTTAGTTGCTCCACAGCATGTGGGATCTTCCTGGATCAGGGATTGGACCATGTCTCCTACATTGGCAGGTGGATTCTTCACTACTGAGCCAGTAC
>SJYT01083443.1:32893-84976 GCA_006410635.1 Cephalophus harveyi | reverse complement strand
AGCTTGAACATCTGAAAGTTCACGGTTCACGTATTGCTGAAGCCTGGCTTGGAGAGTTTTGAGCATTACTTTACTAGCGTGTGAGATGAGTGCAATTGTGGGGTAGTTTGAGCATTCTTTAGTATTGCCTTTCTTTGGGATTGGAATGAAAATTGATCTTTTCCAGTCTTGCAGCCACTGCTGAGTTTTCTAAATTTGCTGGCATATTGAGTGCAGCACTTTCACAGTGTCATCATTTAGGATTTGAAATACTCAACTGGAATTCCATCACCTCCACTGGCTTTGTTCATAGTGATGCTTTCTAAGGCCACTTGACTTCACATTCCAGGATGTCTGGCTCTAGGTGAGTGATCACACCATCGTGATTATCTTGGTTGTGAAGCTCTTTTTTGTACAGTTCTTCTGTGTATTCTTGCCACCTCTTCTTAATATCTTCTGCTTCTGTTAGGTCCATACCATTTCTGTCCTTTATCGAGCCCATCTTTGCATGAAATTTTCCCTTGGTATCTCTAATTTTGTTAAAGAGATCTCTAGTGTTTTCCATTCTGTTGTTTTCCTCTATTTCTTTGCACTGATCACTGAGTAAGGCTTTGTTATCTCTCCTTGCTATTCTTTGGAACTCTTCATTCAGATGGGAATATCTTTCATTTTCTCCTTTGCTTTTCACTTCTCTTCTTTTCACAGCTATTTTTAAGGCCTCCTCAGACATCCATTTTGCTTTTTTTGCATTTCTTTTCCATGGGGATGGTCTTGATCCCTGTCTCCTGTACAATGTCACGAACCTATGTCCATAGTTCATCAAGTATTCTGTCTATCAGATCTAGTCCCATAAATGTATTTCTCACTTCCACTGTATAAGGCTTTAATAAATAGATGTGCAGCCTGAAAAAGAAACATCATACATAGTCACTAAATGTGTGACTTGACATTTTGTTTCTTCATGGGTCATCTTGATGCTAAGATCATATCAGTTCAACTTATTCCAATTTGTCTTTCCATGTAGATTTCAACCGGAAGACATGTATTTAATAATCAATATTTTGGCCAGTGACTGTGATAAGCTTTTGACACCAAGGTGAATAATTGAATAAAACCAGGAGAGCAATTATAAAACACATGTTTGTAGTGTGAGTGCTAGAAACTTAGCTTTTGATTTCTGAGGCATCCACTTCAATTATGGCAAATAAAGACAATTATGGCAAATAAAGACAATTATGGCAAATAAATATATTGCCAGCAGCTATGTAACACAGCTACTAGACTTGTATCCAGTGACACCCCCCTCCCCCAACCATGAAGTCTCTTTTAGATTTACCCCCTGGATAAAGAGAATTTGTGAACTTGTTTCCCCTTTGTTCAGTCAGTCAGTCATGTCCAACTCTTTGTGACCCCATGGACTATAGCCCACCAGGCTCCTCTGTCCATAGGATTCTCCAGGAAAGAATACTGAAGTGGATTGCCATTCCATTTTCCAGGGGAACTTCCTGATCCAGGGATCAAACCTGGGTCTCCTGCATTGTAGGCAGATTCTTTGCCATCTGAACCACCAGGGAAGGGTGGATGAGCACACTTTAATTGTGTGAAAGAGTTGAATTCAGATAAATGGAAATTCTGGAAAATAAATAGAAGGAGTAAGTCCTACTCTTCAACAATCTGATCAAAGAATTTGGCTCTAAGGCTTTGAGCCCTACAGTCACGGGCACTTCTTGGGCCCAAGGACAATGGCCTCTTTTATAGCAGCCATCCCAATGCTTCTTTTCAGAGCCCTGTTTATGTCTTTATTCCTTGTCGGGGTCCAGTGAGAGGAATCCCGCCTGTGACAAGGTCATGCAGAAGGAAGCCTGACAAACGCAAGGACGTGATCAGGTTTCAGGGGTTCCCCCTGGAATTTCCTGAGCATCTGCCCCCCAAAAAATAAGAATCTGCCAGCCTTTGTACTCTGCTTTTCCACTCTTCTAATATTCTCTGGAAAAAGTCAAATCAGGGCTTTAGTCTTCTGCATTTGAAAGGGATGTTTCAGTTAAACCCCCTCTGATAGCTCTCTAGCTTGCCTAACAGGTTCCCCAGACCTCTTACAGCTTGTGAATTGCTTACAGCCCCCCAACTGCTAGAGGCACAAAGTTTAAAAGCATCTTAAAGATACAGAGCCTTTTCTAAAGAGTTAAAAATCATATTGGTGATGGGTTTTCACTGTTGACTCAATGACTGCTGCCAGGCCTCCATATTCTTTATCTTTTAGGCACCTGGGAGGATGTTAATCAATGTAAACGGGATATGGGAAAAGATATATAGTAGTTTTGATGTTAGCAACACTAGACTTTTGAGTTAATTACTTTTCTTTGTTATATATCACTGCCCTCCTCTTGTGTCCTTGCTATGTAAGAATGTAACTTTATTTAGTGCTTTCTGAGAGTGGCACCAGACTTTGGGAAGATCAACACAAATAAGTCTTCTGGTTGACAAACCCTTATCAGAAAAAAGGCTGTAAAATGTTAATTGGCCCTCTGGCTATAAGATGATGTAAATCACCTAAGACTTGTGTATACAATTAGGTATGCAGAGAGAAAAGCCTGGTTTTGATAAGAGTCAGGGCTGCTGATGCTGCATAACTTTGTATTACCCATTGATCTCTATGTACACTCAAAAATGTATAAAAGGACATTCTAAACAATAGAGGCCAGGACCAGTCGCTGGACTGGTTTCCCCCGTGTCTCCTCTTTACTCTAATTTCAGGCTGAATTCCCATCTGGGGCATGGAGGCTCATCATGTCTACTTACTTGTCCCGGCTTCTAAGATCTGTAAGAGAGAGAGCCCAAGGCGGGGCACTCTCCGATATTCAAATGGACGCCGGTGGCCCAACGTAGATGGTGCAAGTTCCTTGTCTGGAACTTTATTGGTCTTCCCCGTAAACCAAGTTATTCAGCCTCTTTTCTCCACTTAATTTTCCTACTACACTATATCTTCCTAATCTAATCTTACATTTCTACATTAATAAATAAATAAGTCTTTCCTCGCCAACACCGTCCACCCTTCGAATTCCCTGGATCCACCAGGGCTGGACCCCGGCAGTTCCGCAGGCTGTAGATGAAGGGATTCTGTATGAATGTAACCACAGTGTACAATTGTACTTGAGTGTGAGCTGTTTGTAGCAGCAGAGCTAAGGTACGATCCTAAGGCTGTACAATAAAATAAGAAGGCCACTGAGAGGTGAGATGCACAGGTGGAAAATGCTTTATACTGCCCCTGAGCTGATGAGATTCCATGTATGGCAGAAACTATCTTAGAGTAAGAGTACAGAATACCAGTGAGGGAAACACCATCCAAAATGGCAGCTGCAAAATACATCACTATGTCATTGAGATACACGTCAGAACAGGCAAGTCGGACCACCTGATTGAGTTCACAGGAAAAAAACGGAGGATCTCCAGGATTCTACAGAAGGACAGCCACAACATCAGTAGGCTTAGTAGCAAGGAATTCAGGACACTCATCATTCAGGACACCAGGACCAGAAATCCACAGAGCTGAGGGTTCATGATGACTGTGTAGTTCAGGGGGTGACAGATGGCCATAAAGTGGTCATAGGCCATCATTGTCAGGAGAAAGTTGTCCAACCCTGCAAAGAGCATGAAAAAATACATCTGGGTGATGCAGCCTTCATAAGCTATAACTTTACTCTGGTCTGGATGTCCTACAGCATCTTTGGGATGGTGGTGGAAGTGACACAGATGTCTACAAAGGACAGGTTGGAGGGGAAGAAGTACATGAGGGTGTGGATGTGGAAGTCTGGGCTGACAGCTAGGATGATGAGCAGGTTTCCAAATACAGTGATCAGATACATGGAGAGGAAATGTCCAAAATAAGAGAGGCTGCCATTCTGGTTCCTTTGAAATTCCCAGAAGAAAAAATTCTGAAATTCATGTAGCATTCCCTGGTTCCATGTAGAAGAGGTGACTGCCAGGAGACAAAAAGTAAGATGATCAGTTTCTCAACTATGTGGTTTGTAAGAATAAGATAGAATAGAATAAATAAAACACAAAAGAAAATATCAGAGTGCATCATACATAGTAAGTTTTTTTTTTTTGTTGTTGTTGTTCTTTTTGTTCAGACATGTCTGTATGTGTGTGTTCAAATGTGCATGCAATGTGCATGCATGCAAATTTCTTGATTGCCTGTGTACATATGCTGAATCACATGTAAAAAGCATGCTGTGCTCTGGGACACAATCTGAAATTTTTTTAATCCATTGCATTAAATGGAAGAATTGTTTTTGAAGAAGATAAGTTTTTGCTGATGGAAGAGGAATGTGAATAAAGAGTTCAACAGAAGAGGCAAGTTGCAGAGAGAACAGGCAACAGTGTGTTCAGCCTCAAGGGACCACACACTGACTGCACTTTTCCCTCCACTTTCTTCATTACCGTATCCACATCAGACCACTGACTCAATTTTTATGAGTGAGTAAGACAGGTCCCTTTCTCACTTTTCTTATGTGGCATCTTTCTTTGTTTTTATTGGCCTTTCAGTTTTGATCTCCTTTTGAAAAATCCAATGGGTTCACACTACTCCTGTTTCAGATTCTCTTCCCACATGCAAAGACCTGCCCACAATATGGTCTACAAAGTCCTACATACCACAAAAACCTACCTTTTCCTTCATTTAATTTGTATCTGAGGACACTTGGTCATACATGAATTTATTTTACTGTAATCATTCTCCACTAAAATGTTAGATCTGAATGGACAGGGACTTCATGCTTTGTTCACTATTACTGGGCTTCCCAGGTGGCACAGTGATAATTCACCTGCCATTCAGGAGATGCAGGTTTGGTCCCTCAGCCAAGAAGGTCCGCTGGAGTAGGATAGGATATGGCAACCTGATCAAGTATTCTTGCCTGGGAAATCCCATGAACAGAGGAACATTGTGGGCTACAGTCCATGGGGCTGCAAAGAGTCAAAAATGACCGAGTAACTTTCACTTTTCTTTTTTTTTTAAAGCATAAATAGATTCAACCATCCTTATGAAAAAGATAGAAGAAATATTTGAGTGCAGAAGCACATATTCCACAAGAGGGCAGAAAATGTTATTTAAGAAATTGATCTAGTTACAAAAGGCAATTGTAGTACTAGGTGAAAATGTGAAATAAGATGGCAATTTATATAAAAGGTGGTTTCTTATTTCTAAGGATGTTGAAGAATTTTCTGTGTGTGAAAAGCAATGAGAGGAAGGACAAAATGTGACCAAATGATAATTTTGATCACTCACAAGTTTTTAAACTCTCACATAATGCAACAAATACATTATACGCTACATATATACAAGATTTAAATGGCAAACATTAACAGGAAGCTTCTTTTTTTTTTTTTTTTCTTTAAAAAACTGCAATTCTTTGTTTAGAAGAATGCAAACTGTTCCCCCTTCCCTGACCCTACTCCACCCGGCCATGAATATACAGACTGGAATAGGGAATCCAGATTAGTTAAACTAGTTATAGCTAACAGCAGTTTGGGTGAAATAGTGCCATGGAAATGGTGGCTGACACACTTGTGTAGGGGAGGGGAAAAATAGGGAGAAAAAAGCTACATATTTCTCTATTTTCAGCAAGAAGAATTAACAAAGTATTAAAAATACATCTCATTCTCCTGGTCTTCCACATGCTGTAGTGCATTTCCTGGCCTTTCCTTTCTGAGCTGGAGATGAAATAAATTATGAAGAAAATGATATAGCAAAATAAAAAAGAATAAAAACACCCAGACACCAGTAGGTAAAGCAAAACATGCATAGATAATTTGCAATAGAGATAGAAAATGGCTAATAAAAAACTCCCAATAAATTTAGCCTTTCAGGTAATGAAATAATTGCAAAGATAAACTGTTTATCATATGTCTGTTTGTATTTTAAATACATTTTCCCCCTAATGAATACTCAGTATGAAAGAAGATTTAATGATATATGTGTCTCAAGAAGTTTCGTTTTCAGGTAGTAGATACTTCTATTGATCTGGATCTTCCTAATGAATACAGAACAAGCTCAAATACACCCCATCTTAAAAATTTCAGAAAAAATAATCACTTCACTACAAAGCTCTCCTGACCAAATAGTTTATTTTCCTACTTCCCTAAACTGCAACTAAACTTCTTGGAAATGTTCAAATTTTAATGATACCACTAGGCTCCCCACTTTTTCCTGAGTCTCATCCAACTAGATATTCATTCCCATTACTTAGTTGTCAACAGCAATCCTTGAATTGCTGAATCCAGCAGATATTTGTCATTTAAAAATATTTAATAAATTGATTATAAATTAATAAGTCAAACAAGAAAGCAAACATGAAGTTTTCTCAGCTCTGGGTCAGCTGTTTGTGTTCTCAGGTGACCTCAGGTAAGTCTTGGGTTTCATTCTTTCCAGCTTTCTCCTCCAGTGTCTATGGGGCTCTTGGACTCACCTGGATGAAAGGCAGATTGGAAGGTCTCTGTGTGGAAGTTCAAAATCCTCCCTGGATGGTTGATGGTGGAGGCTGAAGCTCTGTCTCCTCACAAGAAAGAAGGAAGGAGCGATGTATTGGTCCCTGAGCCAGATTTAGGAATCCAAATGCAAAAAGCATCCCTGCTGCAGCTCAAGGTTTAACATGCTTAGATCTTGCAGTATTGGAGATATTTATAGCTCTGTGTATGTTCTGTATCTGCTCATTATAGCTTTTTATCAGATTCCCATTATTGCTTGAATGTTGACTACATCGTTTCCTCAGAGGAACTTGTTTGGCCAGAATGGATACTTTCTTCCCCCTGCCGATTCGCTGTTCCCAAGAGACCAGGTTAGACGTCAGGTGTATCCAATTCTTGTTACTACTCCACTAACTCTCCTATCTCCCAGAATTCTAACATTGAAAGTTTTTGCAACCGTCAATATTTCTTCCAAATCTAAGCCTGAGGAATTTGTTTTGACTAGATCCTTTGAGTCTCAAAAGCCATAACATAACTGCCCTGTTATGAGAATACAGCACCTGATATATCCAGGAAATTACTATTTCTTCTTCAATAAGGGAAAAAACTGTGTTCTCTTGCTAGAACACCATTGTGGGGAGTGGGGGCTTTCCCAGGTGGCTTGAGGTGAGGTGAAGTCGCTCAGTCGTGTCCGACTCTTTGCGACCCCGTGGACTGTAACCTACTAGGCTTCTCCGCCCATGGGATTCTCCAGGCAAGAATACTGGAGTGGATTGCCATTTCCTTCTCCAGGGGATCTTCCCGACCCAGGGATCGAACCCGGGTCTCCCGCATCAGAGGCAGACGCTTTAACCTCTGAGCCACCAAGGAAGCCCCCAGGTGGCTTAGTGGTAATAAATCCACCTGCCAAGCAGGAGATGCAAGTTCTATCCCTGGGTTGGGAAGATTCCCTGTAGAAGGAAATGGCAACCTACTTCAGTATTCTTGCCTGGGAAATCCCATGGACAGAAGAGCCTGGTTGGTTACAGTCCATGAGACTGCAAAGAATCAGGCATGACTGAGCAACTAACACTTTCACTTTCACCCAAACATCTACAATGTACAGGATAGCACCAAATGCAAAAAATTATCATGCACCAAATACAAATAATTATCTGCCACAAATGCCAATAGTGAGAAGATGAGAGAGCCTATTCTAGGCCAATACTTCTACACATTGTACGTGAGAATCCCCTAGGATTCTAGTACTAAATCAGATCCTGATTCAACAGGTTCTAGTTGTCCTGAGGTTCTGAATTTTCAACAAGGTTCTGGATAACGTTGATAATACATGCATGTCTTGGTCTGTGGATTATTCTTTGACTAGCAAGGCTGTGGTCCTGTGTTAGAGTCTAGACTAGGTAGTTGTAGGTTCCTTAGAACCAAAAATTGTCTTGGCATGTGACTAGAAAAGAATGGTTTTCATCATTAAGAGGCTATAATACATTCTGTATTTCTTTTATTTATAGTCCTTTATTGTTGTTTAGTTACTAAGTCATGTATGACTCTTTTGGGACCCTATGGACTATAGCCTGCCAGGCTCCTCTGTCCATGGGATTCTCCAGGTAGGAATACTGAAGTGGATTGCCATTTCCTTCTCCAAGGCATCTTTCTGGCCCAGAAATGGCACCCACATCTCTTATCTCCTGCATTGCAGGTGGTGGATTCTTTCCCAATGAGCCACCTGGGAAACCCCTTATGATCCTTAAGTAAATAGGCAAGTAAGTAAGTGTTACTTGCTCAGTCATGTCCAACTCTTTGCGACCGCATGGACTGCAGCACACCAGGCCTCCCTGTCCATCACTAACTCCTGGAGTTTACTCAAACTCATGTTGGGTCGGTGATGCCATCCAACCATCTTATCCTCTGTCGTCCTCTTCACCTCCTGCCTTCAATCTTCCCAGCATCAGGGTCTTTTCCAGTGAGTCAGTTCTTCTCGTCGGGTGGCCAAACTATTGGAATTTCAGCTTCAGCATCAGTCCTTCCAATGAATATTCAGGACTGATTTCTTTTAGGATGGACTGGTTGGATCTCCTTACAGTCCAAGGGACTCTCAAGAGTCTTCTCCAACACCACAGTTCAAAAGCATCAATTCTTCAGTGCTCGGCTTTCTTCATAGTCCAACTCTCACATCCATACATGACCAGTGGAAAAAAGCATAGCTTTGACTAGACAGACCTTTGTTGGCAAAGTAATGTCTCTGCTTTTTAATATGCTGTCTAGGTTGGTCATAACTTTCCTTCCAAGGAGTAAGTGTCTTTTAATTTCATGACTGCAATCACCATCTGCTGTGATTTTGGAGCCCAGAAAAATAAAGTCAGCCACTGTTTCCACTGTTTTCCCATCTATTTGCCATGAAGTGATGGGACCAGATGCCATGATCTTCGTTTTCTGAATGGTAAGCTTTAAGCCAACTTTCTCACTCTCCTCTTTCACTTTCATCAAGAGGCTTCTTAGTTCGTCTTCACTTTCTGCCATAAAGGTGGTGTCATCTGCATATCTGAGGTTAGTGATATTTCTCCCAGAAATCTTGATTCCAGCTTGTGTTTCTTCCAGCCCAGCGTTTCTCATGATGTACTCTGCATAGAAGTTAAATAAGCAGGGTGACAATATACAGCCTTGACATACTCCTTTTCCTATTTGGAACCAGTCTGTTGTTCCATGTCCAGTTCTAACTGTTACTTCCTGACCTGCATACAGGTTTCTCAAGAGGCAGGTCAGGTGGTCTGATGTTCCCATCTCTTGAAGAATTTTCTACACTGTATTGTGATCCACACAGTCAAAGGCTTTGGCATAGTCAATAAAGCAGAAATAGATGTTTTCCTGGAACTCTCTTGCTTTTTCCATGATCCAGCAGATGTTGGCAATTTGATCTCTGGTTCCTCTGCCTTTTCTAAAACCAGCTTGGTCCTTAAGTGACAGCAAATAATAGGCCTATGAAAATTAATTTTGATAATCAGAGTAATGGCCTCCAAATGACTACATTCTAATCCCCAGAACTTTTGATTATATTATTTTACATAGCAAGAGGGGATTAAGGTAGCAGATGGAGGAAGGTTGCTAATCAGTGACTTTAAGAAAAGAAGATCAACTATGATTATCTGGAAGAGACCAATGGAATCACAATGAACCTCTAACTGTAGAAGAGGAAGACAGAAAGGTTGAAATTAGAGAAAGATTTGAAAATGTTACACTGCTGTCTTTGCAGAGAAGGCAACGACAACCCACTCCAGTAATCTTGCTTGGAAAATCTCATGGACGGAGGAGCCTGGTAGGCTGCAGTCCATAGGGTCGCTAAGAGTCAGACACGACTGAGCGACTTCACTTTCACTTTCCACTTTCATGCATTGGAGAAGGAAATGGCAGCCCACTCCAGTATTCTTGCCTGGAGAATCCCAGGTGCAGGGGAGCCTGGTGGGCTGCCGTCTATGGGGTCGCACAGAGTCGGACATGACTGAAGTGATTTAGCAGCAGCAGCTGTCTTTGAAGCTGGAGAGAGGCCTATAAGTCAAGAAATTCTTGTGACCACTAGAACCTAGAAAAGGAAATGAATCAGAGTCTCCTCAGAGACCACGCATATATGTTGACTTTAGCTCACTGAGATACTTACCTTCTGATCTTCAATTGTAAGAGCAAAATATTTTTTATTTCAATCCCTATTGTGATAATTTGTTACCGTAACCATGACTGTATTAATAAATGTAATACAGACAATTATTCAATACTTTTTTAGAAACCGAATTTAAATTTCTCAATCCTTTTTTGTGATGCCTTATGTTTTGTTAGTTTCATTTAATTCATAACATATATAATTACTTTTCCCCCCCCTTTTTGGCTGTGCTGGGTCTTCCTGGGTGGGGCTCACAGGCTTTTCTGTAGTTGCAGTGTGCAGAGATTTCCCTTCTTGCAGAGCATGGGCTCTAGAACACATGGGCTGAGTAGTTGTGATGTGTAGCTCTCTAGCTATGGTGCATGGGATCTTAGCTTTCAGATCAGGGACTGAATCTGTGTCCCCCGTATTGGAAGGCTGATTCTCAACCACTGAATCACCAGGGAAGTCCCTATATTGTTATTTCTGATAGCAAAAAGTAAACATGCTTTAAAATAATTTTTTAAAGTATTAAAAAAAAGACAAAATCATTAATCATACCATTACCAATCAGATAATTACTGTGACAAATTATTTTGCTGTATTTTTATTTACATGTTAAAAATTTTTTATTGAAGTCTAGTTGACTTACAATATCATATTAGCTTCTGGCATAAAAACGATTCCGAATTTTATAGATCATGCTCCATTTAAAGTTATTTGATAATATTGATTGTGAATTCCCATGACTACTTCACTGCGTACCCGAACTCAAGCTGTGTGAATGCTCTGGCCCCAACTGCTCCAAGCTACAGCCTAGCACAGATCTGGGGTGGCTGAAGCAGAGGATGTGACTGTGTCTTGCATCTGAGAGGATCCAAAGATGCCTACATAGGCGGAGTATTGGGCCTCCATAAGCACGTAAACCCTTATTGTTTCAGCATTCCCCTTTATTGAGACAAAGGCCCAAGTGTGTGTAGAAGGAAAACATACACTTAAAGAGAACAGGGCCAGCTCTAGCCTGATGAACAGACCTTCTGCTCCATCAACTTGGGAGCAACATGACACTAACAGGATGGTGATGGCCACTAAGCAGAGAGGAAGACCCATGTCACACTCTACACCAGGCTCTAGCTGTCCCATCACCAAGGTTATAGCAGCCAGCACCCGCTATGGAAAGATATGACTGTCATCCATGTCAAATCCAGCCATCCCTCCAAAGGTATTGGATATAAGTAATCTACATAGAGACACTGCTAAATAAGAAAAGACCTTTAAGATTACAATAGGTAACTGTTTCACTGAAATTCATTACAGACAGAGAGAAAAATTAAGTGAAATGAAATTAAGTAGGAACTATTCTCATGAGGTCTTCCCTGGCGCTGCTGCTGCTGCTAACTTGCTTCAGTCATATCCAACTTTGTGTGGCCCCACAGATGGCAGCCCACCAGGCTCCTGCATCCCTGGGATTCTCCAGGCAAGAACACTGGAGTGGGTTGCCATTTCCTTCCCCAATGTGTGAAAGTGAAAAGTAAAAGTGAAGTCACTCAGCCGTGTCCGACTCTTAGCGACTTCATGGACTCCAGCCCACTAGGCCCCTCCGTCCATGGGATTTTCCAGGCAAGAGTACTGGAATGGGGTGCCATTGCCTTCTTCGCTTCCCTGGTGGGTCAGTGGTAAAGAATCTACCTGCAATGCAGGAGATCTGAGTTCGGTCTTTGGGTTGGGAAGATCCCCTGGAGAAGGGAATGGAAACTCGTTCCAGTACTCTTGCCTGGAGAATTCCATAGAAAGAGGAGCCTTGTGGGCTACAGTCCATAGGGTCGCACAGAGTCACATGTGACTGCAGCTACTAAATAGCAGCCTTCTCATCTGAAAGAGCAAGAGAAAGCCTCTGTATAAATTAAAAGAAATGTAAGTAAAACTGAAATAAATAATGTGCCAAAGAATTAAAAACATTTCTAATAAAAGTATATTGATAATAAACATGAATTAGGGAAAAGAATTAACCTAAACACAGATCAATTTAATAAGGAACTAAAAGTCCTTAGGTGGCACTAGTGCAAAGAACCCAACAGCCAATGCAGAAGACATAAGAGATGTGGGTTCAGTCCCTGGGAAGATCCCCTAGAGGAGGAAATGGCAACCCACTTCAGTATTCTTGTCTGGAGAATGCCATGGAAGAGGAACCTAGTGAGCTACAGTCTGTAGAGTCTCAAAGAGTCAGACATGACTGAAGTGACTTAGCATAGACCCAAAGATATAAAGCTCTGTAGAGTCAAAGCTATGGTTTTTCCAGTAGTCATGTACAGATGTGGGAGTGAGACTGTAAAAAAGGCTGAGCACCAAAGAACTGATGCTTTTGAACTGTGGTGCTGGAGAAGACTCTTGAGATTCCCTTGGACAGCAAGGAGATAAAACCAGTCAAACCTAAAGGAAATCAACCCTAAATAGTCAATGGAAGGGCAGATACTAAAGCTGAAGCTCCAATACTTTGGCCACTTGATGCAAAGAGCTGACTTATTGGAAAAAACCCTAATGCTAGGAAAGATTTAGGGCAGGAGGAAAAAAGAGCATCAGAGGATGAAATGGTTGGATGGCATCATCAACTCAATGAATATGAGCTTGAGCAAACTCCAGAAGATAGTGAAGGACAGGGAAGCACGGCATGCTGCAGTCCATGGGGTCAAAAGGAGCTGGACATGACTGAGTGACTAAACAACAACAAAAGTATAAAGAAGACCCAATAAAAAAATAGATAATTCAATATCTAAAATAAAAAGCACTCTAGAAGAAATGAATGGCATACTCAATGACACAGAAGAATGCATAAGTGATTTAGAAGATAGAATAGTGGAGATTATCTAATCATAATAGCAAACAAAAAGAAATAAAAAAAACAGTGCAACATATGAGATCTCTGGGATGATATTAATTGTGTCAACATTTGCATTATAGGGATTGCAAATGAAGAGGGAGAGAAGTGTATTGAAAAGATATTTGAAGAAATTATGACTAAAACCTTCTCAAACTTAAGAAAGAAACAGGTATCCAAGTACAGGAAACACAGTGGGTCCCAAAGCAAGATGAGGCCAAACAGATCTACACTAAGATATATTATAATCAAAATGGTTGCTTCATTTGCTATTGTTTTCTCCCATTCAGAAGGCTGTCTTTTTACTTTGCTTATAGTTTCCTTTGTTGTGCAGAAGCTTTTAATTTTAATTAGATCCCATTTGTTTATTTTTGCTTTTATTTCCAGTATTCTGGGAGGTGGATCATAGAGGATCCTGCTTTGATTTATGTCGGTAAGTGTTTTGCCTATGTTCTCCTCTAGTAGTTTTATAGTTTCTGGTCTTACGTTTAGATCTTTAATCCATTTTGAGTTTATTTTTGTGTATGGTGTTAGAGAGTGATCTAGTTTCATTCTTCTACAAGTGGTTGACCAGTTTTCCCAGCACCACTTGTTAAAGAGATTGTCTTTACTCCATTGTATATTTTTGCCTCCTTTGTCGAAGATAAGGTGTCCATATGTGTGTGGATTTATCTCTGGGCTTTCTATTTTGTTCCATTGATCTATATTTCTGTCTTTGTGCCAGTACCATACTGTCTTGATGACTGTGGCCTTGTAGTAGAGCCTGAAGTCCGGCAAGTTGATTCCTCCAGTTCCGTTCTTCTTTCTCAAGATTGCTTTGGCTATTCGAGGTTTTTTGTATTTCCATACAAATCTTGAAATTGTTTGTTCTAGTTCTGTGAAAAATACCGCTGGTAGCTTGATAGGGATTGCATTGAATCTGTAGATTGCTTTGGGTAGTATACTCATTTTCACTATATTGATTCTTCCAATCCATGAGCATGGTATATTTTTTTAGATCTTTAATCCATTTTGAGTTTATTTTTGTGTGTGGTGTTAGAGAGTGATCTAGTTTCATTCTTCTACAAGTGGTTGACCAGTTTTCCCAGCACCACTTGTTAAAGAGATTGTCTTTACTCCATTGTATATTTTTGCCTCCTTTGTCGAAGATAAGGTGTCCATATGTGTGTGGATTTATCTCTGGGCTTTCTATTTTGTTCCATTGATCTATATTTCTGTCTTTGTGCCAGTACCATACTGTCTTGATGACTGTGGCCTTGTAGTAGAGCCTGAAGTCCGGCAAGTTGATTCCTCCAGTTCCGTTCTTCTTTCTCAAGATTGCTTTGGCTATTCGAGGTTTTTTGTATTTCCATACAAATCTTGAAATTGTTTGTTCTAGTTCTGTGAAAAATACTGTAAATGTTGCCTCTTCTTGTCCAGAAGGAAAAAAGGGAATCTTTAGAGGAAAGAAATCCTGTCAGTAAAAGGAACAATCTGCTCTCGTTGTTTGTTTATTTATTTGTTTATATCCCTTGTTCTAGGAAGGATTTAAGATGGCTTGTTCCTGTCTAAATTCCTAGAACCTGGTTAATTAAATCTTCTGAAAATGTAAATTAAAATGCAGTAACACTGTTTGACAAATGGGACAAAATTATTATCATCTTTTGAATAATGATGTGATTGGGAATGTCTGCATCATATTTATCTAATCTGCAATTAAATCATTTATATCTGCAATTAAATCATTTATATCTGCAATACATAAATTCACATCATCAATAACAGGAAATATGGCCAATGGCCAAGTTTGTTGCAATAATAAAATAGCCTGTGTCAGGAGGAAGGGTCACCAATGATGTTCTAATTGAAATGCTGACAAATTAAACAAGGACATAACTCATTTTTTCAGCTAGCAAGTGACACAAAGATTGCCACATTGAACTGGCATTATTTTGTTTACTCTTTTCTACATATTCTGTAACACACATTTGCCTTGTGGCAACATCACGGTTAATCACTGAAGTAATGGCTTTCTGCTGCTGCTGCTGCTACTGCTAAGTCGCTTCGGTCGTTTCTGACTCTGTGCGACCCCACCAGGCTCCCCCGTCCCTGGGATTTTCCAGGCAAGAACACTGGTTCTAGATAGTTTCTAATATCTGAACAGGCAAGTGTCTACCTTATTATGTAAACCTCAATTAGCATTTCCACCTGCAGCGTCAAACCTTTTCAGAAAAAAATTCACTGAGCACCTAACATGTGCAAAGGGCTTTGCTAAAGCATGTGTAGCTGTAAGAGTATTTGTCTACAGATTGTACAATCTACAAGACAAGTCTCTTTCTTTGTATTATCTAAATAAACAAAACTGACTCTGAATTCCATAGCACCATTAGAACTCCATCTCCATCTCTCTTTAGGTAATATGAAAATCCAGAAGATTTACATGGTGCCCAAAACATCAGGTGGCTATGTGGCCAATACTGGTATTATTCCAATACAGTCCTTGAGTTCTGACAGCTCTCAGTTGCCATGTATTATGTGGGACAAGGGAAACTTTTCAGAGGATGGGAGGCTTCATTTGATATCTGGGTCTGGATTTCTAAAGTACACACATAGCCATTTCCTCAAGAACTTGCCACTTCCTCAAGGTTCTGACACCAATAGGTTATGAAAGCCTGTCCTCTACTTCTCTCCTTTTGCAACCTTCCTCTTTCTTCCTGCCCGCCAAGATGTATAGTATTGCCACCAATGGAGTTTGGGCTCGTTCAGAAGAACAAAGGTACTGCCGACTCCAAGTAGCTTCAGTGTTCTTCCCTCACGACAACCTCTTCCCAGAATAAGTCTCTTTCGCATGTTCCAGAAAAAAGGAATGCAAATCCTGCTTGGAGGAGGGGAGGCAAAAAATAGAGACAGAACAAACGCAAATCAGTATCTCAATAAATCGATCTGTGAATTATTAGAAGACTGACTTTGAGCCATAAGGAGCTGGTGAGCTAGGCTTTTATATCCAGACATTCTGAAGTCTGGTAAGAATAAGAAAGAAACATAAGCAAAATAAAACTTTATATCCCAATAGGCTGCATTAATATATTTCCTTCTGTATGATGTCTGGTGCTTATTAAATTCTCAATTAAATTAACAGGCAGCTAATAAATGTTCCTTGAGGCTAATAAAGAATTAATAAATTAAAGTCTATAGAACTATAATTTTATTACTATTGTTAATAATAGTAATTAAATAGTGGCCACAGTACTGGAAAAGGTCAGTTTTCATTCCAATCCCAAAGAAAGGCAATGCCAAAGAATGCTCAAACTACCGCACAATTGCACTCATCTCACACGCTAATAAAGTAATGCTCAAAATTCTCCAAGCCAGGCTTCAGCAGTATGTGAACCGTGAACTTACAGATGTTCAAGCTGGTTTTAGAAAAGCAGAGGAACCAGAGATCAAATTGCCAATATCCTCTGGATCATCGAAAAAGCAAGAGAGTTCCAGAAAAACATCTATTTCTGCTTTATTGACTATGCCAAAGCCTTTGACTGTGTGGATCATGATAAACTGTGGAAAATTCTGAAAGACATGGGAATACCAGACCACCTGACCTGCCTCTTGAGAAACCTGTATACAGGTCAGGAAGCAACAGTTAGAACTGGACATGGAACAACAGACTGGTTCCAAATAGGAAAAGGAGTCCGTCAAGGCTGTATATTGTCACCCTGCTTATTTAACTTCTATGCAGAGTACCTCATGAGAAACGCTGGGCTGGAAGAAGCACAAGCTGGAATCAAGACTGCCGGAAGAAATATCAATAACCTCAGATATGCAGATGACACCACCCTTATGGCAGAAAGTGAAGAGGAACTAAAGAGCCTCTTGATGAAAGTGAAAAAGGAGAGTGAAAAAGTTGACTTAAAGCTCAACATTCAGAAAACTAAGATCATGGCATCCAGTCCCATCACTTCATGGCAAATAGATGGGGAAACAGTGGAAACAGTGTCAGACTTTATTTTTCTGGGCTCCAAAATCACTGCAGATGGTGACTGAAGCCATGAAATTAAAAGACGCTTACTCTTTGGAAGGAAGGTTATGACCAACCTAGACAGCATATTAAAAAGCAGAGACATTACTTTGCCAACAAAGGTCCATCTAGTCAAGGCTATGATTTTTCCAGTAGTCATGTATGGATGTGAGAGTTGGACAATAAAGAAAGCTGAGCGCCGAAGAATTGACACTTTTGAACTGTGGTGTTGGAGAAGACGCTTGAGGGTCCGTTGGACTGCAAGGTGATCCAACCAGCCCATCTTAAAGGAGATCAGTCCTGGGTGTTCATTGGAAGGACTGGTGTTGAAACTCCCCTGAAACTCCAATACTTTGGCCACCTGATGCAAAGAGCTGACTCATTTGAAAAGACCCTGATGATGGGAAAGATTGAGAGCAGGAGGAGAAGGGGACGACAGAGGATGAGATGGTTGGATGGCATCATTGACTCGATGGACATGGGTTTGGGTGGACTCCTGGAGTTGGTGATGGACAGGGAGGCCTCGCGTGCTGCCATTTATGGGGTCACAAGGAGTCGGACAAGACTGAGTGACTGAACTGAACTGAACTGATTGTTAATAATATGTAGCATTTTAGAATGCTTAGATAATTTTTATATATCAATCTGCATTTTAAAGTAATTCTTTTTCCACTCCTTAGTGAGGGCCATGTAACAAATGTCACTAAATTATAATACCACCAGAAGCAAAGAAACTTAATGTTTCAGTTTATACAACATTCCTAAGAATAAACATGTAATTTCCAGTAACTTGTTGAAATACTGATGAGTCTGTGAATTCTTATTATTCACTGGCAGAGGAAACCAGAGTGTTCAATCATCTCAAAAGAGTGCTTACTCTGAGTTAACTATTGTACTAAGTGACTTAATGATTTTATTTCAGCCTTGCCAGAATTCCCACTTTTCAGATGTTGAAACTAAGGGTGAAATAATCCAGACAGTGTACCCACCATCGATGGTGATTGAGATTGCAGAGTATAGATGAGGAAAGGCATGGCAAGGCAGTTTTGTTTGGATGTTGGGGATTTGAGGGAGCCAGAGCTTTACGGTTACATTTGCAGGCAAGCCTTCTGTTTCAGGTGAAGAGAAGTGGCTTGTTTACTGTGGCAGCAGCTGATGGAGTTTCTAGGGCTAGAGCCCTCACTCCTGATCTAGGCATCCATTGGACCCATCATGATCTGTGGTCAGAATTTAAGTCCAAGAGAGTCTGATTCTTGAACCCCTGCCTTTAACCACTGAGCTGTGCTGAGAGTCATGGCCCATTCAGAGATCGCTCACTGCTCCCATCCCTCTTTTCACAGCCTCAACTCCATGCCCTAGGATGTTAATCCCCACTACTGTTCCAGACACCTGGGGAGCCCCTGTGCTGGGCTAGGGACACAGAAATAGAGAAACTGATCTATGAGACAGACCTACAGTAAGGCCCTATGCTGCTGCTGCTGCTGCTAAGTCACGTCGGTCGTGTCCGACTCTGTGCGACCCCATAGAGGGCAGCCCACCAGGCTCCCCCGTCCCTGGGATTCTCCAGAGAAGAATACTGGAGTGGGTTGCCATTTCCTTCTCCAATGCATGAAAGTGAAAAGTGAAAGTGAAGCCGCACAGTCCTGTCTGACTCCTAACGACCCCATGACTGCAGCCTACCAGGCTGCTAAGTCAGTGGGATTTTCTAAGCAAGAGTACTGGAGTGGTTTGCCATTGCCTTCTCCTACAGTAAGGCCCTATGGAAACCCCTAACTCCATGATATTTGGAGTTTGCAGATTGCTTGGCGTTCAACTAAGTCTCACCTTATCCTGAATTCTGGGTCATGTTGAAATGTATTATAAACCATTAAAGGGGATTTTTTTTTAAAAACTTTTAATTTTGTATTGGGGTAGAGTTGATTAACAAACAACATTGTAATAGTTTCAGGTGAACAGCAAAGGGACTCAGCCATACATATGCATGTATCTATAAAATGGAATATTTTTCCCTTATTGAAACATCCTTATATCTGGAGCCAGATTGCTTGGCTTCAAATTCTAGCTCATTATTGAGGCTTCCCTGATGGCTCAGATGGTAAATAATCTGCCTGCAATGCAAGAGACCAGAGTTTGATCCCTGGGTCAGGAAGATCCCCTGGAGTAGGCAATAGCAGCCCACTCCAATATTCTTGCCTGGGAAATGCCATGGACATAGGAGCCTGGCAGACTGCAGTCCATGGGGTCACAAAGAGTCAGACATGTCTGAGTGACTAATACTTTCACTGACTAGTTAAATGACTGTGCGCAATGGACTTAACTGCCTGCTGCCTCCATCTCTTTTTGTGTTTACCAGGGACCATACTACTCCCTCAGAGAAGGCAATGGCACCCCACTCCAGTACTCTTGCCTGGAGAATCCCATGGATGGAGGAGCCTGATAGGCTGCAGTCCATGGGGTTGCTAAGAGTCGGACACGGCTGAGCGACTTCACTTTCATGCACTGGAGAAAGAAATGGCAACCCATTCCAGTGTTCTTGCCTGGAGAATCCCAGGGATGGGGGAGCCTGGTCAGCTGCCATCTATGGAGTCGCACAGAGTCGTCCATGACTGAAGCGACTTAGCAGCAGCAGCATACTACTCCCTATCCTGTAGGGCTTTACACAGATGGATTAATTATGTTTTATCTATCTGTCTGTTTAATATATAGCTATAGATAGTTATAGGGCTCCCCAGGCAGTGCAGCAGCAAAGAATCTGCCTGCCAATGCAGGAGACTTGAACTCAATCCCTGGTTGGGAAGATCCCTGTAGAAGGAAATGGTTACCCACTCCAGTATTCTTGCCTAGAAAATTCCATGGACAAAGGAACCTGGTGGGCTACAGCCTATGGGGTTTCAGAGAGTCATACACAACTAAGCGACTAACACTTTTACTTTCATAGATACTTATATTATCTAATAAACCTGATAACTTAGATTTGCCTAAGACAAATGCTTTTATTAGAGTCTAGCAGAAAGAATATATATCTCAGAGTCTTGGTTATCTACCAATCCACTGCAGATGTTCAGCATTTTCAGACCTTGTGCTCATTTTATTGTAGCAGCACCAAGAAGTACTTCAGACAACACGTGTTTTTATTTCTTTGAATAATGATAATCCATCATTTTTAGCAGTTATATGATCAAATAAACCTAAGTGACTTGATCAGTTACATATCTAAACTCATTTTTACAAGTAGAAAATGACATCCTCCTCACTGACATATGTTGAAAATATTGGGACAAACTTGAGAAGCCACCCAGGCCAAACCATAGACCAGAGGAGAGGATTTCTCCTGGGGAAAAAAAGACACCCCTTCACTTTCTGCAAGTCTAGTCCAGTGTGAACAACAATTTGCCTTACCAGTGGTCACTGCAAACCAAAAGTGAAACAGGAACTGGAGCCAAAGCAAGGCAGCATTTGCCACGTCTATTCATTTATTAATCATTCTATGCTCAGTTGTTCAGCGACTGTTGCTCAATCCCTAAGTCATGTTTCATTCTTTGCAACCCCATGAACTGTAACCGGCCAGGCTCCTCTGTCCATGGGGTTTTCCAAGCAAGCATATTGGAGTGGGTTGCCATTTCCTTTTCCAGGGGATTTTTCTGACACAGGAATCAAACCTGCCTGGCAGATTCTTTACCACTGAGCCGCCTGGGAAGCCCTCTATGCTCAGTACCTAGAGATAATTTCCACAGCTGTCTTTGGGTTTTATTGAACACCCTGAATGTATTTTGAAGGACCAATCAACCTTTCTAACAATTTTGCTAACTGTATCCTATCCTGGAGGGTTCACATTTAAAAACAGGGTGTTGGGTTATGATAACACAAAGAAAGCGTACTTGTCACTATATTTGTATATATTTATATATTTTAAATATTAGAGACAATGCCTGAGAGAATGGAGCATACTTTTCAAGGTATTAATAGCAGTTCAGGTAGATCGTTGATCTATTCTCACTCACAGTGGAGTGAGAGGCAGGCCAGAATAGGGGAGAGGGGCTTACAACCTCATGTGGGTACCAAGGGGTCAAGGAATGATAGCTTGAAGCCATGGGGAGAGCTTACAGCTAGAATATGAATGAAAAACCAAGACCAATGTAGAGCAATGGAGTTCAACACCAGTGTATTGTCAGTTTTGAGTACCAGACAATAGTAAGTCAGAGATAAGGAGTTTAGTAAATGAAGAAACTGCCCAGAAGGCATGAAACAAGGTGCAAACAAAGAAAGGAACTACTGAATGTGTGCTCTCAAAGGTCAGAATTGAACCATGGTCGGAAAGATATGGCAGGAGGAGAAAAACAATCTCTCACGGAGTTTTGATCAAAGAAGTATCATATGATTGCAGTACTCAAAGCCAGTCAGTGTTAGCCAGACAGAACCATGGTCCTAAAGAAAGGCTACCCAGAGAACAAAGATTAACCCATGGAAACAAGCTCCCTGAATATTACAGTGACCAACAGTGGGAGTGGTCAGGATTCATGGGTGCCTATGGTTTCATGTGGCTGCCATTGTAGAGATGTCCTGAAGAAGAACTGGTCCTGAATCTAAGGCAGAGTCAAGAGAGCTTAGGAAGGAAGGAAGGAGAGTAGTTCATTTGTTTGGGTCATTGGTTGGTGGAGGTGGTAGGGGCAGTTGTGTAAATGTTAATCTAAGAATGTATATTTGACAGCTTCTGGGGTGCTTCTCTCTCTGACATTATTTAAGGAAATGTAGATCCTGAGAATTGAGACCAACATAATTCCCTTTCCCTGAATTAAACAACACAAAGGCATAAAATATATATAGCTGTTTATTCCAGGAAATGCTTACTCTAGGAAGATAAGCTGATGATCTAACCAAAGCAACTTGCTTCAAGACCCTCTCCTAGCTATAGCCATCAGTCCAAAGTGATTGTTATAATCTATTCCCAGTGCCAATGAGGCTGCACTTTGCAAGTTCCACATGGAAATCACTCAGCTCAGACCTTAAAATCCTGTAAATATCTATCCTTTAACTTTGCTTGATTAAAACAAATCAGGCCTGGGTGTGCTCTCCTTGTGCTGGAGTAATGTTCTAGGTTGTTGTTTTAGTTGCTCAGTTGTGTCCTACTCTTTGCAACCTCCACCAGACTCCTCTGTCCATGGGATTTCCCAGGCAAGAATACTGGAGTGGGTAGCCCTTCCCTTCTCCAGGGGATCTTCCTAACTGGGAATCAAACCCATGTCTCCTGCATTGGCAGGCAGATTCTTCACCAATGAGCCACTGGGGAAGCCCGATAGTCTAGGTTAGAAACCAGACAGAACCATGGTACTGACACCTCTGTTGGTGTGACCTTCTACGATCAGGGTTTGAAAGAGGCTGGAACAAAATAGTTACATACATACTCTGTACCTTGAAGACAAGTAACTCTATCTTTACTTTTAATTAGTTTTTAGACTTGCTGGCTATTAGTCACAATTAACATCTGGAGATAGAAAATTTAATCAGGAAAGTTTTGACTTTGTGTCAAACGGGACAGACAGAGGTTGCAGTATGTTTGCAAATTGTTCTAGCTGTGAGTACTTTTTCTTTCAAAGGGCTTATGTTTGGATAGTGGCCCCCATGATGCAGCTCACATGACTTAAACCCTCTATGGTGAACCCTCTGAGCTTCTACTGATGAAACTATAAATCAAGCTCTGATTATGGGACAAAGGCATCTACTGACCTCTGAATATACATCTAACAAGCCAGCTGGTTTGGTTAAATCCTTGATTTAGATTTTTCAAGAGTCATTTTTCTTTGGATTTGTAGCTATGTCAATTCCGTTGAATCATCATGGGGCACCATATGCCTTAGATAGGGCAAAACCTCCTGGAGTTATTTTCCTCTTCAGAAGTTAAAAAGAAACGCTAACTTCCCAAATTTAAAAAGAAAAATGGTTCAGGCAGGGAAAACAGAAGGTGCTTTTTCAGAGTAAAATTGGGAAGCCATGCAGAGGACAGCAGGGTGGGGAGCATCAGACAGTCACACAGGTGGCCTGGCCAGCAGCAGGTGATCAGTGTGACTTGCCATGCTAATTGATAGGAATTATACCTGTTGTTTCCATAGTTTCAGAAACAGTTGACTTTAGAGATGTGGGATCTGCATTCATGTTACGATAATCCAGTGAGAAACCTGGGGTTGAAACTTTGGCCAAGTGATAGCCACACTTTTCTGCCTTCTGAATTCTTTCCCTGGAGAGTCACAGGAGTGTTAAAGGCACAGACATGAAGACCACAAGTACTCTGTTGTTCAAAAGGAAAAGCCTTAACTTCTGCTTTCAAATAAGTGCATCAATGTGAAGGATAATGAGAAACTTTGTGAAAAATAAAGTTAGCTGTATAGCCAATAACTTACATATCCCTGAGACAAAAGACCTATTCTAAAGCCTAACATAAGACATGGCCCATAGTACTGCATTACTGTTGAATAATTGTTTTTGTAACTAGGCCTCCTCTTAGTGGACTGATAAAACTCTCATAGAGAAAAATTATTGTAATAGAATTACCTGTGACTCAGTGGAGGTGTATCTGTCAGACATTGATTGCCTGGAATGTCTTCCATCAGGCTCATTAAGATATAACAGTAACAGAAATACTCCAGTTAAGGAGTATTAAAAACCCAGGCTACAGCAACTGGTAACATCTAGCCTGACATGGGGGCAGGTGAAAGGTTTATGGAACTGTCAGTTAATCAGAGTCAGATTTCACCTGTCAGTCAACTTTAGGCAAGAGTCCTGTGACAGGTAGGCTATGGTCACAGACAAGACTGTGAATGGTAGATAACAAAAGGACAGAGAACACTGCTTGGCTAGAAGCTACCAAATGAGCATATTCCCCTGTATTGGATTCCGGATGATGAGGGTAGGCAGGAGCCTTGTTTTGTACAGAGTGGGGATATCTGAATGGTAAATTCAGTGGATTCCATAATCATGACCACAGTTATCCTTTTAAGACTCTTTGTGGGATGACAGTGTTAAGTTTAATTAGAAAGAGCCTCTACTCTTTAACAAGGGTCCAACAAAGGTCCATCTAGTCAAGGCTATGGTTTTTCCAGTAGTCATGTATGGATGTGAGAATTGGACTATAAAGAAACCTGAGCACTGAAGAATTGATACTTTTGAACTGTGGTGTTAGAGAAGACTCTTGAGAGTCCCTTGGACTGCAAAGAGATCCAACCAGTCCATTCTAAAGGAAATCAGTCCTGAATATTCATTGGAAGTACTGATGTTGAAGCTGACACTCCAATACCGTGGCTACCTGGTACAAAGAACCGACTCACTGGAAAAGACCCTGATGCTGGGAAAGATTGAAGGCAGGAGGAGAAGGGGATGACAGAGAATGAGATGGTTGGATGGCATCACCAACTCAATGGACATGAGTTTGAGAAAGCTCCAGGAGTTGGTGATGGACAGGGAAGCCTGGAGTGCTGCAGTCCATGGGGTTGCAAAGTGTCAGACATGACTGAGCAACTGAACTGAACTAACTCTTTAAAATTAAAAACTCAGGACAGAGGAACCAAAAATACAGGCAGAAAAATTAAAAAGACAAACATTAGAGAGCAAGATGTTAAGAACTGCAGCTGTTTAAAGCTGGTAGAAGTTCTACTGATCACCTTAGGTTGAGTCCCTTTGTTGGAGAGTGAACGGCAAGCAGAGAGGTGACTTATCCTCGGTCATCCTGCTTGGTAACCTGCAGAGCTGAGAGCTGAGCCACAGGCTCACAGACTAGCAGGTGCTGAAAGAAGGACCTGGAGTACAGTATCTGAGTGGGAAATAGCCATATACACCATGTACACACCAAGTTGAGATCAACAGGATTTTAAATCTGGAAAAACTCAACTTTTTAGAGTAACCCCTTATCTGCCTGCTTGTTTAAAATATGAGGGCTCTTCTTATACTTGAGTGTTGATTCTGGTGTACCTAACAGTGACCTATTTTACACAATAGATCCTAGAGATAAGAGGTGGGTCTATTTGACTTCTTGGTCACAGTCTAATCACACCCATGTGAAGTCAGGCTAGAAAATGCTCAGCTGCTGACAACAAAGGCAGCCGATGAGAAAGTTAAAATTGAGTATGGTTACAGATATGTGGAAACATTTTGGATGATATTTTTACTTTAAGGCATTTCTCTTGATGAGTTATGAAGAGGTATTAATCTCTCCAGAGCACACAAGACAATGGCCAGCACCGGAGCTCCACTTTACAAATCATTTTACCATTAGCCTGAGCAGCTCTAACACATCAACAACCAGGGAAAGTGCATTTGCTTTATTTTAAGGTAGAATATTTATTTTGGATAATGGATTATTAAATAGATATGTATCATTTATCTCTGCAAGTCGTTTTATTGAGAATGATTTATAGCACATCAACAGCCATTGCAAATGCATTTGCTCTCTTTTGAGGGCCGCTCATTTTATTATGAATGGCTTACTGAGCAGAGAGAAGCCAATTGCAGAGGACTGCTTTCTCAGGGCTGTGATTTTTTTTTTTTTTTAATAAGGATTGCCTTATAAATACTTTGTATATTACTTATAAATCTTTTCTTGGCAAAATATCCTGAGGCCCAATTAATATTCCAATTCCATGGAGCCATTCTGAGAAAGGGCGTCCCTATGAAAGGGACTCTGAAAACTGGCCTCCTTTACATAAAACAGTAGCTGTGTACTCTGACACAATTATGTCAGGGAGACTTTGATTTCTCATCTGAAATGTCAGTATAAATTAGTCTATGTATTTATTAGAATTTGATAGACAATAGGGAAGTTTCATGGCTGAGAATGCAAAGAAAAGAACACCTCTAGTTAATCACTAACTTTTCTGTTGTTGCTGCCTGAAGAATTCATATTGCTTGCCGTTCAAGTACAAGATGGTCCATTATTTGTGAAAATTGCAGAAATGGGTGTGAAACACAACCTTGGTGATAATAACTTGGGTTGGTTTAAAAAATTGACTATCTTTAGTACCTTAAGGTAACTCTAAACGAAAAATACAGATTCTTGGCTACTGTAGTATAATATGTCAGATTTTTTAATTTCAGAAAGGGTAAACCACTGCCAAGTTTTGAAGGTCTGCATCAAGGATACTGACATAATTTTCAAAGTCATGGCAATACTGCAGCACCTCCCCTCAACATAAAACCCAAGGGGTTGACACCAGCACATCTCTCCCTAATCTAGCCCATGCATAACAATGTTGCCACAGAACCCACCTGAATCTTTGCAACTGCAAGGGCAGAGTGGGTTTTGCAAATGAGGTAGGGGTGATGTATTTTATTGCTGATACTGTTTCACCTGTATTTAGTCCCACTGACATGGCAAACCCTTGGCCAATTGTCCTTATTATAGCCCCTGTGTATTTCTCCCCAGCGCACTTGCACAGGGGGAAGACGTGAGCATGGAGCATACTTAACTGCCAAGCTGAATGGCTCTGTAATGTAGCTTCAGTGTGGCATAAATTAAGCTGTCATTTTTTTGGCAGCAAGTGCAGAGAGGCGATTTTCCTGTACTGTAACATTTGAAACAACAATTTTCTCGCTCTGGTACTGACTGACAGTTCTGTGTGATACATTCTCAATGTGTGTGCTTTAGGGCTGCAGCTAGACACTGCCTTCAGGGCAAGGTATTGTCTCTATTAGCAAATCCTGGCTGTGCCTGCCCTAACTGTAGACATCTCCCGACTCCTTCTGCCACCACTCTGTTGGAGGAAGTTGCCACCAGGCCAGCAAAAATGGCCCTGGAGACCTATCAACCTGAGCTTAGGCTTGATTCTCCTCTGCAGAAAATGGTCTTTTATCATTAAAATCAGATTGTGTGTTCTTGTGTGCTGGCTTTAACTGTGCAAAGCCTTTTACAAATAGGGAGATTTCCCCAAGCAGGGCTCAAGTTTTGTAAGCCAAAGGACTGTTGGATGCTCTGAGGGCCTTCCTGTTATGGACTGGGAGAGCAGCTACCAGTATATTTCCCGTGCTGCTGGTTAGCTGTGGCGCAAAAGCAGAATGTTGATAAAGGTAATGAGGGGTGTCAGCAGGAGGGTCTCCAGAGGGACCACAGCAAACTGCTCTTTCTTTAAATGTCCTCTACCCCCACCCCACTCCACTCCCCACAGATGACTATAAAGCAATATGGGCACCACCACTTGCCAACTCTCCTGAATACTCATAAAGGGCAGAGAAGGTTACCTTGAAAGCAGTCAAAATAAAACTGCAATCACATCAGTCAGGATGCAGCAGGGAGAAATAAGTTATGTTAACCCTGAAACTGCGTGCGAAGCTGCTGCTGGGTTGCTATAAGATCCTGCATGTGAAGTTGCTATTGGGGTGCTAAAAGAACGAGGTTGTCCCCCAGATCAGAGCGAAGGTTTTCACCAGTTCAGTTTGGCAAGATTGCACAGAACCGACCCCCAAAATGTGTCTTGACCACATTTTGAGAGATCTCCAAGGAGCAATCAATGACTTTGCTGTTTGCATGGTCAAGCTATTTGCCAAATAACTTGTTCACAGTCAGTAGATTCTTTCTTGCATAAAGCTCAAGTCTTTATCTGTTAGTTTTCCTTATTCTCTTTGGTGCTGTCATTGGAGAAAATAGAGAATTTTCTCCAATGACCTACACATTCTTTATAAAATAATATCTAGAGGCTGACTGTTCTCAGGTTCAAATATCTAGGTTTGTGAAAGGATCATTTATTTGTCCAAACAACAAGCACACAGTGTTCACTATGGGTCAAATCCTGTCATGGGGACAAAATAATAAATTGCAGGTTAAAATTCAAACCGTCCATTTCGTCACCTGCCATTTCCCACCACCATCCAGGCTCACATCCATGATGCTGGTCATACCTACCTCCTCACTAGCTGGAGCAGCTACATTTTCTCTTACATTCTTGTCCTGGCTCAAGTGACTTTATTAATGGGAAATGACCACCCCACCCCTTCTCTTCCTGATTAACTCCTAGTCCAGACAGGAAGTCTTCCCTGACCAAATCCCACAGCCTAGTCAGGGTTAGACACCTCTGGTGTCATTACTTGAATTTATCCTGGAGACTGTACTTTGTAACCCTGCCACAATGCCTGGTATACAATGGGTATTTAATAAATATCTCAGTAAATGAATGTATACATTTATGGTTATTACTCTCTAGATACATCCACAAATCATAAATTCCAAATAATAGAAAAAAAATTCTCTGATAATGTTTTTTTTTTTATTGGGGAAAAAAATTACTGTATAGATAATTTCTATTATATTTCTTTTATGGTATTCTATCAATAGTGTATCATGTTCCTACATTATTAATCCATGTTCAGTTCATGGTCAACTAGCTTCTAAAGATCTTCCTGCTGTGCATAATATTCTACCATTCTCTGGAGCTTATTTCTGCAATTTGCTGAGCTGTGATCATCCATATTGAATTTTCATTCTGCTTATTCTAAGTCATATTACAGCTTGTCAAAACTATTTTAAATTTCCATGCTAGATGTGAACATTCTGTGTTTTCTCTGCCCATGATAGGATAAGGCAAGGATAATATATGTAAAATAAGAAGATCCAAAACAAAATGGGTAAAGCACTCCTCAGGTTTTGAAATCAGCCTGTGGCGGCACTGTGTTCTGAGAACAAGCAGTGGGGAGAGAACAGAGACCTAGGTTCTGGTTGGGGGCTTAGCATTTACAAGCTGTGACTTTGAGTAAGTCACATAACCATTTTATCCTTACCTTACATATATATTTTGTGCAAATGTTACTTCTATGTTGATGCATATTAAAAAAAAGACCTGAAAGTTAGGAAAGATTAAGTGAGAGTATTGTTGTTACTCTTGAATCTTCAACAATCATACAGATGTGTAACCAATGGAAATATAGTCTGCTAATTCTCTACTCCTGTCTCTATATCCTCCTCCTCAAGATCACCTCCATAAAATGTATTAATTGCATACCTACTCTATGAAAATCACTAAATCAAGCTCTATAATAACCTATTAACAAACCAGTCAAACAGTAAAAAAAAACCTCCCATTATATATTGCCTTACATAACTTACAAAACACTAACATAAGAAAAGATAAATTGAAATGAAGGTCTGCAGATAAATACCAAGTAAGCATTCCTCAAAATACCTACTATCAGAGGTGGCTGGGAAAGCTTCAGGCAATGTTATTTGAAACTCACCTTTGACATTTTGATTGAAATCTAATTAGTGAAGAGGAAGAAAAGGATGTTTCCATAGGGCAGGAGATGTTGTGTGCAAAGGTTCAGATATAGAATTTGTATACCAATGTCCATGGCAGCATTATTCACACTGCCAAAATGTGGAAGTGACCACTGACAGATGAATAGATAAACAAAATGTGGCATGTGCATACATGGAATATTATTCATCCTTAAAAAGGAGGGAAACTGTGACACATGCTAGAGTATGAATGAAACTGGAAGACATTATGCCAAGAGAAATAAGCCTGTCACAAAAAGACCAGTACTAGATGATTCCACTATGTGAAGTACCTAGGACAGTCAGATTCATATAGACAGAAAGTAGAGTGGTGATTGCCAGGGGCTGAGGAGAGAAGGGAATGGAGAGTTATTATTTAATGGGTACAGAGTTTTAATTTTTCAAGATGAAAAGAGTTCTGGAAATAGGTTGTAGTAATGGTAGCACAACAGTGTAAATGTATTTAATTCCACCGAACTGTACACTTAAAAAATGGTTAAGAAGGTAAATTATGTAATATGTATTTCAACACAATTTTTAAAAATCGCACAATTAAAAAAGTGTAATTTAGAAAGAAAGAATAATAGGTGAATTTGGCAACAGCATCTCATCTTCAACTGGGCCAAGAAGAATGAATATTGATATTAGAACATACTGGCTATGCTGGGGCCAGACTGTAAGAATTAAGGAAGTGAGTGAATGGTGAGAAAACGGAAAAATACCATCACTTGCTTGAAAAGTTTGACTGTGAATCATATTTCACCTACTTTATGATTAAGTTATTGGAAAGCTTTGGAAAGTATTTTTAGAGTTAAGCAATATTCTTACCAAACTCAGGTCTAGCTGATAGCTGCTCAAAAGCCAGTAGTCAGGAAACAAGTGTTAGTAGAAAGAAAAGATTGCTTTTTTAAGAAGGCTGGCAACCAGGGTAGAGAATGGACTCATGTCCAAAAGCCAATTCCCCATTGCTGCTCGGGGGCAAGAGCTTTTAAAGAGGGAGTTTCAAGGATGTACAGACAAGAGGGGAGGCTACATCCTTCTCTGTCAGTTAGCTCTGACAGTCATCTTGAAATTACTCATACAATGATCCGCGTCATTTTGATCATTTTAAGTATATTTAGCCTTTAGTTCGAGGGTCAATTTGTCCTCATTTCTTTGAGGCCAGTTCTCAGAATTGTGGAAGCTTATATCATGGCTACAATCTGGTGATCATCTAGTTAACTTCTTTTACCTGATGGGGGTTCCAGTGTCTACGAAACGGTTCAAAGAATATGGCTTAGTATATTATCTACAGCCCTTAAGGAAGAACTAAATGTCCTTGACTTTGGTTAATGACTCAACTGTTGTTATTTGATCTTGTTTGACAGTTTTCCTTTGCTTCTGCATTTTCTCACTTCTCCGATTAAATTTACTCTTTGGCTAAGTTTTCCTACAGAAAAAAGGCAGGTGGATTACATGGTGGGAGGTGGGAGGGTGGTCTGTCCCAGGAAGACCCCATAGGGTCCTGCTCTGTTTTAGTACTTTTCAACCAGGATTGAAGCCCAGATTCTAGCTCTGTTTTTGTAAGAAACTTTAGTCAAGAAACTTATGTCTCCTAGGTTTTCATTCCTCCCTTTGAAAGGTCCCCTACTTCTTAGCATGAAAATTGTACCCTAGATTTGAAGATTTGGTTTAATATTCTGAATGAATTAAAAATATGACTTTGTTTTTCTAAAACTTCAAAACCAGAGCACAACTAACCTGCACATGAGACAACAATACAAGCTAAGCATGCTGAGAACTTGTGCTAGTCTCTCTGTAAGCACATTACATGTATTCCATGACTGAAGCATCCCACAGTCCTGCCAGATAGGGTTTATTATCAGTCCTTGTTTACAGATGATGGCGCTGAAGCAGGGAGGAGTTCAGAAAATTACTTGAGGACATATAGTTAGAATGTAGTAAAAATGCACAGACTGAGGCCAGAATCTCAGTGAGTTATCCATTAGATACAGAGTCATTCAGCATCTTCATTTACTTGCTATCTTGTTCTGAATAAAACAATACCCAAATACCCAATGTCACTTATGCTTTTCGAAACCAACTTGACTTACTTCCATTTTTTTTTTTTTTCTTTCAAGAATCCCTACTGAGAGGGAATTCTCTAAATCCTGGCTCCTCGAAGTGTATTTTACAGATGCAGCATCCATATCACCTGGGAGCTTGTGAAACATGCAGGCACTTAGGCCCCATCCCAGACCTGCTGAATCAGAATCTCTTTGATTCACGTGCACACCGAAGTTTGAGTAATGTGCATCTGAATACTCTCTAATCGTTTCCAGCTCTACTCATCCATGAACCAGTTTCCTCTCCTGTTCTCTCAGCATACTGACTTGTCCAGCAGAATTTTTTCTGTGAAATGCATCCAGGATTACTTACTAGCCACCCAATATCTTGTACTCTCTTGTCAACCAAGGAGTTGTCATTCCTGTTAAATACACATGGCCTCTCTTGATTTTTTGCAGCCCTCCAGACTAACTGTTGTCTCTTTTTCACCCATAACAAGACAACAGGTCTCTAATGGCCAAAAGCTCACCCATTTCCTGAGGTCCTGGCAGGCGTGTGTGGCGAGTTCTTCTCTATCACTTATCCTGAGGTATTTTGACACTTTCTCATACCTTTATTGCCTACTGACAAGAGTTACTGCAACTCTCCTTCCAAGTGGCCCTCCGCAAACTGCTGTCAGCAGGTTTACTGTATGCAAGTGACTAGTGCCAATCAGACAGCATCATCTGCTTAAACACTCACTCAAACTAACTTCCTCTAGAGGATCAGCTTTTGTTTCAGACTAATGGGAGACAGTTAACTCTGTGCCGCTGAGAGATGTTGTCTTGATGCTTTTCTGTTGGACTATAAGGCCCATGTCATGGGGCTATGAGTCAGGAGCATCCTTGAGTGGAATCTGTGAGACAGTCTCCCTACCTGCTTGCTTTTAAAGTGAACTTAAAAGATGTGACCCATTTGATGACAGTTCATGTTACTCACAGGTTTCTAGGCTTCATTATATTGTTTTATGAATCAGCTTAGCACATTTATTATATCCACATCAACTAACATCGTTATAATTAAGCACCTGTCACAATTTCCATTACACACTGCTGTTTTAAAGGACCTAACACACAGCCATAAACTTTACTTTTGACTGAAATTTGACATGCTTCACTCCATGCCTGATCACACTTTTCATTAAAGGCATAAAATTATAGTATGTTTCCCAAATATTAGTTTACTCATAATACTTTTATGTTCAAAAGAACAAAGATGCAACTTCTTCATTTCCAAATGGTCATCAATGTTTATTAAATTAAAAGTCTAGATATATACAGTACCATATGTAAAATAGATAGCTAGTGGGAATCTGCTGTATGACTCAGGGAACTCAAACCAGGGCTCTAGGGGTAACAACCTAGAGAGATAGGAAAGGGAGGGAGGTGGGAGGGAGGGTCAAGAGGGAGGGGACATATGTATACTTATGGCTGATGCATGTTGATACATGGCAGAAATCAATCCAATATTGTAAAGCAATTATCCTTCAGTTAAAAATTAATTAATTAAAAAAGAAGTTCAGTTCAGTTCAGTCGCTCAGTCGTGTCCGACTCTTTGCGACCCCATGAATTGCAGCACGCCAGGCCTCCCTGTTCATCACCATCTCTCACAGATCACTCAGACTCACATCCATCGAGTCAGTGATGCCATCCAACCATCTCATCCTCGGTCGTCCCCTTCTCCTCCTGCCCCCAGTCCCTCCCAGCATCAGAGTCTTTTCCAGTGAGTCAACTCTTCGCATGAGGTGGCCAAAGTACTGGAGTTTCAGCTTGAGCATCATTCCTTCCAAAGAAATCCCAGGGTTGATCTCCTTCAGAATGAACTGGTTGGATCTCCTTGCCGTCCAAGGGACTCTCAAGAGTCTTCTCCAACACCACAGTCTTTCATCAAGAGGCTTTTTAGCTCCTCTTCACTTTCTGCCATAAGGGTGGTGTCATCTGCATATCTGAGGTTATTGATATTTCTCCCGGCAATCTTGATTCCAGCTTGTGTTTCTTCCAGTCCAGCGTTTCTCATGCTGTACTCTGCATTGAAGTTAAATAAGCAGGGTGACAATATACAGCCTTGACGTACTCCTTTTTAAAAAAGAAAAACAAAAAAATATATAAAAATCTAGATATGATAAACTGGAACACAAATTGTTATGGGTGTAAGAAATTTCACAACATGATTGATTTATAAACCCAAAGCTATGTTTTCAAGCATTAGCAGTAATGATTATATTAAATGCAACAAATGATGTGTTTATATAATTGTATGTAAATAACCTAAAGAATTATATACTATTAACACATTTGAGGTAATTATGTCCAACGACCTACCAATATATATGGCCTTTTCTCAGTTGTGTGGGGAGGGGTAGAGAGATGTCACATGAACATGCCACTTTTGTGGTTGAATTTCTAAATGGGTAAATATAACACAGCCTGAATGTGGAAAAAGCCACTAAGATCCCCATTTATGATGAGAAATACTCCTCAAGATAAAATACTGTGGCCAACTGAATAATAGCCTCCCAACGATGTTTGTGCATTGTGTTGCTGGGCTGTGCAAGTTGACTTATTGCTCAGTGCAGACTCCTTTATTTGTTAGGAGGATATTGGAAGCATTTAAAAAGTCATCAGTAGAAAAGTTTGGGCTTTACATTCATGTGAAACTATGGTGTTTACTTCTCATCACCTTTTAAGTAAGCTACTTCTGAAAGTGCATGTATAGCTAAGCCCGGTTTATGCAACTCTACCTTCCTAACAGGTGCATCTTAGACCTGGAGCTCCAATCCCTGTAACTATCTCCTTCAACCAAGAGGAAATAGCCAGTCCTCTGCTTACCTGTGTGAGAGGATGAGCAACAGGAACAGATGCACCAGCTTCCAACAGGACACTGGTGTGCAGGCCATCCTGGGAATTAGATCTTGTGCATTTGCTGCCTTCAGTGAAAAATGTTGAAGATAATGAATGAGGTGCCCAGCTACATAGATGACAAAATTATAAAATCAGTGAGTCTTCAAACTACCCTAACTTGGCTTAGGCCCCCACAATGGCTTTCCCAATTTTGTATATTGCATTAGCAGTAATACCAGATGTGCTGTTCTTAGTCACTCAGTCGTGTCCAACTCTTGTGACCCCATAGACTGTAGCTGGCCAGGTTCTTCTGTCCATGGGATTCTCCAAGCAAAAATACTGGAGTGGGTTGCCATTTCCTTCTCTAATCAGTTCAGTTCAGTTCAGTTCAGTCACTCAGTCATGTCCGACTGTTTGCGACACCATGAATGGCAGCACACCAGGCTTCCCTGTCCATCACCAACTCCCGGAGTTTACTCAAACTCATATGCATCGAGTCCATGATGCCATCCAGCCATCTCATCCTCTGTTGTCCCCTTCTCCTCCTGCCTCAATCCCTCCCAGCATCAGAGTCTTTTCCAATGAGTCAACTCTTCACATGAGATGGGCAAAATATTGGAGTTTCAGCTTTAGCATCAGTTCTTCCAATGAACACCCAGGACTGATCTCCTTTAGGATGGACTGGTTGGATCTCCTTGCAGTCCAAGGGACTCTCAAGAGTCTTCTCCAACACCATAGTTCAAAAGCATCAATTTCTTGGTGCTCAGCTTTCTTCACAGTCCAACTCTCACATCCATACATGACCACAGGAAAAACCATAACCTTGATAGATGGATCTTTATTGGCAAAGTAATGTCTCTGCTTTTTAATATGCTATCTAGGTTGGTCATAACTTTCCTTCCCAGGAGTAAGTGTTTTTTAATTTCATGGCTGCAGTAATCATCTACAGTGATTATGAAGCCCAAAAATATAAAGTCTGACACTGTTTCCACTGTTTCCCCATCTATTTCCCATGAAGTGATGGGACCAGATGCCATGATCTTCGTTTTCTGAATGTTGAGCTTTAAGCCAACTTTTTCACTCTCCTCTTTCACTTTCATCAAGAGGCTTTTTAGTTCCTCTTCACTTTTTGCCATAAGGGTGGTGTCATCTGCATATCTGAGTTTATTGATATTTCTCCCAGCAGTCTTGATTCCAGCTTGTGCTTCTTCCAGCCCAGCGTTTCTCATGATGTACTTTGCATATAAGTTAAATAAGCAGGGTGACAATATACAGCCTTGATGTACTCCTTTTCCTATTTGGCTCAAACTACCGCACAATTGCACTCATCTCACACGCTAGTAAAGTAATGCTCAAAATTCTGCAAGCCAGGCTTCAGCAATATGTGAACCGTGAACTTCCAGATGTTCAAGCTGGTTTTAGAAAAGGCAGAGGAACCAGATAGCAAATTGCCAACATCTGCTGGATCATAGAAAAAGCAAGAGAGTTTCAGAAAAACATCTATTTCTGCTTTATTTACTATGCCAAATCCTTTGACTGTGTGGATCACGATAAACTGTGGAAAATTATGAAAGAGATGGGAATACCAAACCACCTGACCTGCCTCTTAAGAAACCTGTATGCAGGTCAGGAAGCAACAGTTAGAACTGGATATGGAACAACACACTGGTTCCTTCTCCAATAGGTAGCAGTAAATTATAATGAATCCTTATACAGCCTGAACAGGTGCCACCCAGGTGCAGAGGGAAGCTATTCTCACCAGTCCTGATGCTCCCATGAAGAGTGCCAGNGTCAGGAAGCAACAGTTAGAACTGGATATGGAACAACACACTGGTTCCTTCTCCAATAGGTAGCAGTAAATTATAATGAATCCTTATACAGCCTGAACAGGTGCCACCCAGGTGCAGAGGGAAGCTATTCTCACCAGTCCTGATGCTCCCATGAAGAGTGCCAGAGATGCTAGAGGGCTGAGATCATCCTACGCGTCCATCCCTGCAGCCTGACTCCTGAGTCACACGCAGTAATGGAGGTCCAGACATCAGAATGTGTACACGTACATAACCATGAGAAAATGCTTCTCCCTGAACTGCTGAGAAACAAAAACAACCCCCAAATCATGACATGCTCAAAAAGGAAATCTGCCAATTTTATGGCTTTATTGTATGTTTTTAAAGTCTATAAATGACCAAATGGGACTCAACAACTCTTTCAAACCATAATGGGGCCATTAGGTTATTTTTACCTGGCTTTGTACTAAATGGATCCCTAGGTAGCTGAAAAAGAGCTGAAAATTGACCTAAAAGCTTATGGGGGTCTGTATTTGAAAACCCTTGGCACCATTTGCACATTATGTACCAGCCCTTATCCCTTTTGGCCTTGTAATAGGGTTATTTATGTATGTGTCTAATCTCTACTCCTGGACTGGAGGCATCTAGGATCTGGGTACAGCATGTACCTGGCCATTGCACAATAAGCATTTATTGGAAGAGAAGGAGATGGAGAGGGAGTTCAGAGAGAAGGTTGGCCCCTTCCATTTGCCTCGTCTGTTCCCACAGTAGATACTAGATAAAACAGGAAACACGCGTGGCATTTGGCTGCAGGGGCCAGCACTCCTGGCTCTTCTGTTTCTGGCTCTGTAGGTCAGGGGGATGTTGTTACAGGCAGTGCCAGAAGAGGCTGCAGGAGGAGGAGGAGCCTGGACAGGACTGAGTTTATGGTTCACAAGCCATCCTGACAAGAGTGCAGTGGGCCCCCCTCCCCACGCACTCAGAAGCATCTCTCTAAGAGCTTTGCCACCACAAGATGAAGCTGGTACAGACCAAAAGGCCAGTCTTGCCTGCTCCCATGCTTTTCTCACACCCTGCACAGCTTCAACTATGAGTAGTTGTTTTTTAATGTAATTGATCCGAAAGCCCAAATTTCAAGCATGTTATATTTCATGTGATAACTGTAGGATTTCTGCTCTTTGTCTTTCAGGGGAACTGTCCCTACTCATTCCAGGGGGACTATCCCTATTCATAATGTTCCTTTTGATTATACAGTGGAAATGACAAACAGATTCAAGGGATTAGATCTGATAGACAGAGTGCCTAAACAACCATGGACGGAGGTTCTTGACATTGTACAGGAGGCAGTGATCAAGACCATCCACAAGAAAAAGAAATGCAAAAAAGCAAAATGGTTGTCTGAGGAGGCCTTACAAATAGCTTTACAATAGAGAAAAGAAAAGAAGCTAAAGGCAAAGGAGAAAAGAAAATATATACCATCTGAATACAGAATTCCAAAGAACAGCAAGGAAAGATAAGAAAGCCTCCTTCAAGGATCAAAGCAAAATATAGGAAAACAATTAGAATGGGAAAGACTAGCAATCTCTTCAAGAAAATTAGAGATATCAGGGGAACATTTTATGCAAAGATAGCCACAATAAAGGACAGAAATGGTAGGGACCTAACAAGCAGAAGATATTAAGAATGGGTGGCAAGAATACAGAGAAGAACTATACAAAAACGATCTTAATGGCCCAGATAACCACAATAGTGTGATCACTCACTTAGAGCCAGATATCCTGGAATGCAAAGTCAAATGGGCCTTAGGAAGCCTCACTATGAACAAAGCTAGTGGAGGTGATGGAATTCCAGTTGAGCTATTTCAAGTCCCTAAAGATGATATTTTTAAAGTATCTCTTGAGAGTCTCTTGGACTGCAAGGAGATCCAACCAGTCCATCCTAAAGGAAATCAGTCCTGAATATTCATTGAAAGTACTTATGCTGGAGCTGAAGCTCCAATACTGTGGCCACCTGATGTGAAGAACTGACTCATTGAAAAAGTCCTTGATCCTGGGAAAGATTGAAGGCAGGAGGCGAAGGGGACAACAGAGGTTAAGATGGTTGGGTGGCATCACCAGCTCGATGGACATGAATTTGAGCAAGCTCCGGGAGTTAGTGATGGACAGGGAAGCCTGGTGTGCTGCATTCCATGGAGTCGCAAACAGTCGGACACAACTGACCAGCTGAACTGACTGACTGACTGACTGTCCCTACTTGGGAATCCCTGGGCTGTCTTGCATGTGCTGATAAATCAAACTGAGCTGAGACTACTTGGAATCAAGGTTCCCCTTGCTTGAGAATTTGATCCCCTCTGGACCAGGGCAGTTCTCTTGGGCTGTCTCTGCCTCCCTCTCTTTTCTGGTCACAGGTTCATCCTCTGAGGTGGTCAGGGTTCTGGACCAAGTTTCTGCCAACTCCAGGGAATTCTGTCATGGCCCTGGGTAACCTGAGGCTGGCAGCTGTTTTACCAAGGAAGGTCAGAGATGGAGGTTGACAAGAGAGGCAAGCTCATTCCACCACCCTTACCTCTAGTTACATCTTCTTCTTCTTTCAGTGGCCTTCGTGACTGGTCTTTGGGTCCCACAGAGCCAGAGGTGGTGATCCCTACCTTTGTTTAGAGTAGCCTCCCCCTAGTCTAGTCTTTTATTACAGAAGGCAGAGTATTGAGGCAAAATTCAAATTTCACCTAAAGTGATAAGTTATGATGGTTGCCTGGCGAAGGTGAAACTGGTCCCATGCTCTTCCCTCTTCCTTTTGATTTCTGGTCATCCTGAATTTTTCAGATTCTCCTTTGGGAATTTTTTTTTTCCCCCAGATTTACATGAGCTATTTCAGAGGAGATGGTCCCATTTACATCCTTCACCTCTCCCAGAAAGCCCCGAGGCTAATTCTTGGCAGTGCTTTAGTCCACCAGGGAACTGCTCTCCTACCTGCAACAAAAACAAAATGGCAGCAGGCCTGTTTCACTAAGTCCAGCATTTTGCCTTTTGCGGCTGGAAGGTGCTTCTTCTTGTTACAGCAACCTCTAACCGTACTGTACCAGGCTCTGAGAGATGGAGTGGCTGGCTGTTCTGAGCACTGAAGGATGGGCAGGAACCGCTGAGACACTTTCAGACAGATTGTAGGTTTCTCTTAAGCCACCCAACCGTGGCCATCCATCCCTCTGAAATTGGAAGCCTGCCCCATAGCAGATACTGATGCTAGCAGTGGGACTCATTCAAGCTGGCACCATCTATACTACATCTTGTGGCAGGGCAGAGCCCTTCTGAAACAAGGTTTCTAACCACCGTACTTGGGGAGACTTGCTCCTGCCTGCTGCTAGGTGTTAGGATAACATCTGCAAGGTGGGCCATGCTTCTGAACACCTGACTAACCTGTCCCTTCTCATCTCGTCTGTGTGCTACTCCTGCAGAGGTATCAAGCCCTCACCTGATCACCTTTTGCTTGCCCACTCTGAGGCCAGCCATGCTGGCCCCTCTGTGTGACCTGTGCCAGCTAGTGTACCAGTACCTTATTCCTCAGTTTGCTGAATGTTCTTCCTCTTGACCAAACCCCATGAGAGGGTACACTTAGGGCTGAGGACACCCCCAAGCTCAAGGTTGAGGGCGCTGTCATTACAGACAAGGATGTTAGCTGTACCTGCCACCAGCCATTTCATCTTTCTCTAGAAAAAGATTTACTCTTGGAAATTCTCTAGCCAATGTAGAAGAATTAAGGATCATTTTCTAGGGACCCTTTTCTTTTCCTTGCATTTTCCTCAGCATAGAATGAAAATCGACACACTCCACAAGCTCTGAAAGGCTGCATTTGTATCTTGTTCTCTCCTGAACATTCTGACAAGCACTTTTCTATGCCTGAGGAGAAGTTTTAACAAACAAATCAATTAGCTCTAATCTCTGGAGCAATGGTTAATCCCTGGTGCAGAAGTGCATGATCCAGGGTTCAAATAACCCTAGAGAAACCCTACAACATGTAGCTCAAACAACCCTGCACCTCCCAGTGGGGGCTTCCAGTGTAGTCTTCTGGTGACTGAATCCCAGATTTCACTAGATCTTTAGCCCACTTAGGTTGTTTTAAAGCTTTGATCCTTCCCACCATCTGAATTTCCTCTTCCTCTCTGCAACTTTTTTTTTGAACATTTCAGAGAGAACTTTGCATTTGTGACCCCACTGCCATCTCTAATTAGCACCCCATCCGCCAACCAACTCAATCCATCCTGGTGAAGCCACAACTTGGCCACAGATGGGACATAGTTCATTCTTGTCACTCCTGCTGCTGTCAGAATTTCACCAGGATCCCTCTCTACTTTGTGAATTCATGACAGTGCTCTGCCACCATAGCTGTTACTGTTATTACTTTGATCCCAAGTGCAAAGAGCTGAAGGCAGCCTTGGCTCTATAGGAGGGGATTGCTGTTTCCTTTGTGTGCTATGCTTTGCTCTGAGGGGTTCATCGCAGTGAGGCCAGTACCTTGAAACGTTAAGAAGCCTGATGGGCTTCTATTTACCTATAATCTGCAATAGTAATAACTCCAGAGTAATAGCAATAATAATCACTGACATGTATTTATCGTTCACCATTCGGAGCATTTTACATGCATTTACTCATTTCATCTTCACAAAGACTCTGCGAGGTAGCTTCTATTACTACCATCCCCTTGTTACAGATGAGAAAAGTGAGGCACAAACCAGTGAAGAATTGCTGGAAGTAGGCAAGGAGGAAAGGTGGGCTTGGAACATGACTGTGGAACTTGCATCCTTAATGGCCATGCCATTCTGATTCACAAATGCATGTGCCAGCTGGTTGAAGCCTAGAAAGTCTCAGTGAAAGGCAGCATGCTCGCCTCCAGAACCATGCTCTCCTTGGAGGAATACAAAGGGAAGCCGGGTCACAGCAACCATGCCTGCCTCTACTTTCCCATGTCTGTTTTTTTAAATGGCTCAGAGCCCTCCATTGCAATTTGATTCAGGTTTCTCCTTCTCACCCTCCACACTATTCCAGGTAGTGCCTTTGTTCTGGAACCTCAAAGATAGGCACAACTTGAGGACTTTTCAGAGAAGCCCCTGTTCTCTTGGTAAATTAGTGGATATGTATAGGTGAAGACAGATAATGTTTGCCTCCCCACTCAGATGTATCTGAATCCCTACCCCAGCCAACCAGAACCTCCTTCATAAAAATATGGAGTATTTCATTACTATTCCCTAAAAGCAGACTGTAAATCTTTAAAGTTAAATTTGTGCTAAGGCTTTATCGGAGTGATTGTTTTTCTTGTTCTGTGAGATATTATTGAGGAAGGAAGTTAAAGAAATTAAGAGCAATCCAGACCATTTAAAAATAGACCAAAGCAACCCATATTTCCCACTTTTGCGCTGTTCTCATCAAACATGATGACAAGATCGAGTAACTCTAAAGGACGTGGCATCACCATGGTCCTGTGCAGCTGGTTGCACAGAACTGGTCTAAAAATGAAATGGTTCTTCTATTGTTTGCTTTTTACTCATGTCACATAGAGAATACAAGAGAAATGACCTTCTTCTCAGCTTGCAAGAGATTTCACTCACATGCAGCTCCCTGTGCAGCCTCTTCCCGCCTCCACAGCCATCCCCATCACTGTCTCCATTTGCTTTTTCCCTTATACTGTTTTGCATTCAAGCACATTAAATGCAACCCATGTTATACAAGCCATTATTTATTCTCACATCAGAACACTGTAGGTCACCCACTACATGCTAAAGAGAGAAAACCCATCAACAAATAGGCCCTGTCCATTCAGTTTAATTGACATTTCCATTGTCTTTAACTAGGGTCTCTGCATAACACTGTATACCAGGAAGGATGTGGCAAGAGCACCCATTGGCTGCTGCCGGCTTCACTTCTGTAATTGAGTGCCATTTGACCAATGCCGAGGGGCTTTCTGGGCGTGTTTCTCTCCTTTGTCAATGTTAATGCAATGCCAAGTGATAAAGATGCCCTTTGGCATTCAACACTCTTAGCCTTTAATAATAAACACTTTCTGCATCTCAAATTGCTGCTATACATGAACAGGTTTTAGTCAACCCCTGAAGTGAATATGTACCTTCTCATTACAGGGCAGCGGTGGTGAGAAAGCAATTCACTAAGCCATAGGGTTGGCAATCACCCATATTTTCTGCTATGAGTAAATAACTTCAATTGATTTAATCATAAAAGAATAACAGGAAAACTACATTGATTTCCAAATCCCTAATGTGAACATCAGACTCTATTGACCAGGCTGCATGCAAGAGGTTGTAGCCATTTGTATGAACTCAAGAAACATCAATACTTGATCATTACTCCAACAACAAAAAAATGACAATTTGGGCCTATTTCAAAATGGATTGAAGTAATATTATGCAGGGTGATTGGGCAATCTAGGGTGATATAAGTGATAATACACTGCAGTGCTCATTAGGTTAAAAAGAACAAAATCCATAAATTCTGGTGAATAGTTCTCCTGCTAATTGTAACAGGTCATTCACCTTCCATAGTTACAGTAATAACACACTAGACCTCTATTTCTATTAAAGCAACCAAATGGTGTTGTCGAAAATTCATTTGTTGCTCATGTAAATTTAGCAACTCAGAAGAGCCGTGCATATAGGAAATTTCTGTGTAAATGGAGAAAAAGTGTTTGTTTTCCTGATATTGACTGATCGTTTGGGTTTTAGAAGCAAAGCTCAAAATGTTTAAGAGGAACATTTAAGTATAAAAATGTGCAAAAAGAAATAAGCATGTTCTTTATTTTAATGCAAGAGAAAAAATATTGGACTGAGTAGTTAAATGGGTGAACATGTTCATATAAGTAGGGAGAGGCTGGGACAAGAGCCCTCAGCCAGGACTATCCCAGGAATAGTGGGAGCCAGGCTCATTTAGGAGTGAAGGAGGCTGATTATAACCTCCGGCACTAAATTGTTTTAGAACTCTGAATACATCACCTTCTAGCTGGGGGTCTCTTCTTCACCTGCAAAATGATACAAGCTGTAATTTTGAAGTCTTCTCCCATCCATAGACATTCAACCCTGAACTAGGTGATTGGAGAGTGATTTTAAAGTCTTCATTCTTTTACTCATTATATATTACTATGAATGCCTCTTGACTGTTGATGATCTCAGTACAAATGGTTTCTACTTTACTAAGCTATACTGAGGCAAATGATGATTATTTTAATGAAATAAAATATTCTTGTCTTTTGCAGAAAATATAACAGATGGACCCTCTCCCACTGAAAAGACCCAAAGCCCTTGATAATGTTTAAATATGCAAAGTGTTGGTGATCACCATTCTGAGAACTTAACCACATGATGAACATCGTTGGGACTCAGTGGTCATAAGTTGACTCGATTTGCACTTTGTGGGTGTCCAGCAAAAAACCAGGTCTACCAGGATATGGAAGTCATAAAAGAAAGATATCAGCCCTCAAGTACTATACATTGTTGTTAAGGAGATAAAATTAACACTCAAAAGAATTACTGAATCATATGTGAGAGTAGTTAATAGACTCCAAAATTTACTTTGACGAATATGCTATAGACTCTAGAAAAAGCTAGTCATGAGAATTGGATTATTCAGCAAAGCAATGGTAGCAAAAATGAAACCTTATGAATTGCTCTGTGTCTGTAAACACGAGAAGCTTATAACTGTGGCTGCTGCTGCTGCTGCTAAGTCGCTTCAGTCGTGTCCGACTCTGTGCGACCCCAGAGATGGCAGCCCACCAGGCTCCCCCATCCCTGGGATTCTCCAGGCAAGCACACTGGAGTGGGTTGCCATTTCCTTCTCCAACGCATGAAAGTGAAAAGTGAAAGTGAAGTCGCTCAGTCGTGTCTGACTCCTAGCGACCCCACTGACTCCAGCCTACCAGGCTCCTCCATCCATGGGATTTTCCAGGCAAGAGTACTGGAGTGGTTGCCATTGCCTTCTCCATAACTGTGGCACAGAAGACAAATTTAGTTGTAAGTAGACACTAAGCTCTTGGAAATGCTGAATTATTTTATGAGAAAGTTATTCCCCTTTCAATTCCTTTATTTATACTTGTAAGACTTTCTATCACATTTTGTACACATTTTACATCACCCTAGCTATCACATTTTAATTTTCCTTTGTAGAGAAAAAGAAAGTAGACCTTCAGAATAGAAACTCATCCACCTATGAGTTAATAATATGATTGTGTCCCCAGTGTATTAATTTTAAGATTATTTTGTACTTCTAATTCCATTCAATGATAATGGTTTTCTTTCTATGGTTGTGAGATATAAAAATATATATATTGATATACACATATATATTATGTGTATATATATATATGATTTTTTTAAAGCAGAACAGTTAACAATGTATGAAACAAGAAGTGATACAAGCAGCATCCATGGAGGAGGACATGGCAACCCACTCCAGTATTCTTGCCTGGAGGATCCCAGTTGACAGAAGAGCCTGTTTGGCTGCAGCCCATGGGGTTGCCAAGAGTCAGACATGACTGAAGCAACTGCGCACACGTGCACAAGCAGCATCAAGATGTGATCCTGAAGGTGGTATGTGAATGGAATTTTGGAATATGCTGTTGAAGCAGAAAGAGCACTGGCCCTCAAGGTAATAACAGCCTGGTTTTCAATCCTCCTTCTGGGGTTTATTAGTGGAGACCTTGAGTAACCCCTTACTCTCACTGAACCTCAGTTTCCTCGTCTATAAAGTGAGGGGTTAAATGAGATAAACTCCAAGGTCACCTTCAGCTTGCACTTGGGATGAAAGGGCTATTGAAGGCTTCTCAGCAGACAGTGACAAGATGAAAGTGGCATTTAAAGAAGATTAGTCTGGCAGTGGCATGAACATGAGTTTGGAGAGGAGAAAGCTTGGGGTCAGGGAGGGCAGATAGGTAGCTGCTTCTGTGATCCAGGAATGAGCTGATAAGGGCCGTGGCTCAGATGAAGGCAGCGAGAATGTGAGGGGTGACACTTGAAGAAAGACATTTCAAAGAAAGATTTGATGGGATTTGGAAACTAAATAGTGAATAGAATCATAAAAGTGATTTGAGGATTTTGAACCTTGAAAAAAAGAAACCTTTTGATAGAGTATATATGTTAAAAAGAAGAGCTTGTTTAGTTCTGAAAATCTTGAATTTAAGCTGATTGCAATATACCAATACTGAAATGCTCTTGGGATAGATGAAAATATAGGACTGCACTTAGATGAAAAGATTGATGAAGAACTACAGAGTCTTCTACAATGAAATGATGACCACATAAGTTGCTAGAGAGATGAAAAGAAAAACAAAAAAGCCTCAAATTGAATTTTGGACTATGATGCATATTGTTAAGTGGGCAGGAGAAGCAGGAAAGACCAAGGAAGGAAATAAATATAGAATGTTTAGAGTATGAGGAAAAAACAGAATCGTGTGGCGTTCTCCAAGCCCAAAGATGAGCCCGTTTTCAAAAGATGGGTAGTACTGACAGAAAATTGTCAAGGAGGGGCTCTGAAGCAAAGACAAAGGCCGGGCTGATGTGATTAATGCCCTTTGCAGAGAAAGCATGAGTGGTAGCAGCTGAGAGATTAAGAGTAAGAGCCTGGTGGGAGGGAAAAGTGAAGGCAAGAATATGGAAATTTAGCTGGAAGTGGGAAGAGAAAAATAAGACACTGGCAAGAGAAACACTACAGGTTCAAGGAAAGTTGATAATATATATATGACAGATATATGGGTAGACTATAATTTTTATAACAGAGGGATTGAAGACTTTTGGGAAAAAAAGACAAAAGTTTCTGGAAAATAGAGATAAATTATGGACCTCATATTGTCAGGTCTAAATTATGAACACGGCCATCCTTGAGTCACCAAAAGTGAAAGTATTAGTTAATTAAAAAAAAAAAAAAGAGGCCTCATGTATGTGTCCCCTTCCCCAGCACATCTTCACCAGGTTCAGGTGCAAAAGTCACTAAAAAAAGACTAGCCGGTGTTTCTAGGACAGACTTCAGTGTAGATTCACTCACCCAAGCACTCCTGACTTCACCTGGCCCTGGTGCTGGGCTGGCCATGCCTTTTTCCTGTATCACGTCAGGATCAACCTGGCTTTCTTCTTCTGATACCTCAAGTGTGAAGTCTGGGCACTCACATCAGCAAGTTAGAAACTCTCTTACCACCCCTTATTTTACAAACTGGCTTTTGGCACACAACTTTTAAATACAGGAGGACTTTAAGATCTCATAACTCAGAGAAGTCCATTTGTCCCATATTTGTTGCTATTCATTACTAGCCTGAGGCCCAGCTCTTTCAACCCTAGGCGTTCCCCTGCCCTTGAATCCCCTCCTGAGACTTTGCCCTTCTGTTGGGGACCTGAGATCCAAAATTGCCTTTCACTTGCTACTTGTAACCCATCAAGACGCAGTGCTCTTAGTGGTCTCTGATCTACCGAAAAAGATAGAAGAGATGTTATGTAACTAAAAAATGAGTTACAAAATGAGAGTGCTTTCTAAAAGGATTTGTATCTTAAAAGAGAGAGAACACTTTTGAGTGGACCTACCTCATGCGAAGAGTTGACTCATTGGAAAAGACTCTGATGCTGGGAGGGATTGGGGGCAGGAGGAGAAGGGGACAACAGAGGATGAGATGGCTGGATGGCATCACCGACTCGATGGACGTGAGTTTGGGTGAACTCCGGGAGTTGGTGATGGACAGGGAGGCCTGGCGTGCTGCGATTCATAGGGTCGCAAAGAGTCAGACATGACTGAGCGACTGAACTGAACTGAACTGAATATTCTATGAAGAAAAATTTTTGTGATAAGAGATAAAGTTCATTGTAATGTCCAGATTATTATATATTTTCTAAAATATTGGGCCTTTAAGAGTTGGGAGGTTAAGACTTTTCCTTTACTAAGTTTAAAGCAAGTAGCTGGACTTTTTCCCCTTATACCTTCTTTTCTCTCTTCTCTTACTTGTTATTTTTAGTGCTATTACTATATCCAGTAGCCTTCTTCCTTCTTCTCTTCTCAGTTCAGCTTATTAGTCAATCAGTTCAGTTCAGTCGCTCAGTCGTGTCCGACTCTGTGACCCCATGAATCGCAGCACGCCAGGCCTCCCTGTTCATCACCATCTCCCGGAGTTCACTCAGACTCACGTCCATCGAGTCCGTGATGCCATCCAGCCATCTCATCCTCGGTCGTCCCCTTCTCCTCCTGCCCCCAATCCCTCCCAGCATCAGAGTCTTTTCCAATGAGTCAACTCTTCGCATGAGGTGGCCAAAGTACTGGCGTTTCAGCTTTAGCATCATTCCTTCCAAAGAAATCCCAGGGTTGATCTCCTTCAGAATGGACTGGTTGGATCTCCTTGCAGTCCAAGGGACTTATTAATCACCTACTATATGGCTGTGAATCTGCTCTAGGCTTGCAGAGCTGACAACTCAGCTGGTTGAACTTAGGTTTAAAGCATGAGACACACCCATGGAGTAAGGAACCATTGATTAGTAAAACAACCACACTTCAGTGCATGGATTTTGCAGACTCTATTTTGGATTCAGAGTGAGCAAGTAGATGTCTGACTCTTCCTTGTGCTCCAGAACAGGTGGTTGAATAATTGAGCAGAGAATGAGCTTGGTACCACTGAACTTATAACCTCTAGAAGGGAATTGATAGCCGGAGCAAGGAAAAGATTTGCTTCAGTCTGCAATGAAATCAAACTGCAATTCAGCATCCTAACTTCTTTTCTCTTGATTTTGCCATTAAAACTTATTGTCTTCTTATAGTAAATTACTAATGAGGTTACTAAAATCATGGAGGAAAGCAAGATAAGATAACTACGAAACCATACTCTGCTAGGACTAATGATACAATATTGCCAAGAAATTAACAAAGTCATTTTTCATTCCTTTATAGCAAGGGAAAACAAAAAGAGTGACTAGCTACATAATCTTTCTGGTGAAAATTTTCATATAGATGATATACAGAATAGGCAATGTAATACCCTCAGTAGTGATGGAATAGTGATTTCTCTTTTCTAAAATATATCAGTAACTCACACATCAGTGTATAGGGCAATAAAAAACTACATTGTTCATCTCTGCCTTAGAATCATGAATGATTTCGCTTTCTATCTCTAAAAGCCCATAGACTTAACTATTGAAAATGGAAGTATCTTGCCACTGATTTGAGCAGGCTTTTTGACTACAGGAATAATGATCTGTGGGATTTTTAATTACCTAGACTCCCAGTAAGAGTTCTTGAGAACTTTAAAAAAAAAAGAAGAAGAAGAATATGACCCAGTGTATTAAAGGTACTTAACAAAATGGGATGTGCTCTGGGGAAATTTAGGTTTTATAGCAAAGAAGCTGTCACAGATGCTAAGAATTGAATCCCTTGTGCTTCAGAGAAGGCTGGACAGAGAAACTTTCAAAGAAGGTAGATGAATACTTCTCAGAGGAACTTTTGTATGAGTAAATAGTCTTCAGCCATCTTAGTGATTACAATTTTATTATCTACATATGCCTTGGGCATGTTGCAAATCATAAACTCACACTCCAAGTGACACCAGCTACAAGCGCGCACTGGCTGACTTTTCAACTCGTACCCATTTGTGTGTTAAAGAGCTGATACCATGGGCTCTTTCTTCCTCACACCTATAAGCCAAAGTCATTGTCCTGTCAAGCATATAACGATTTTAGTATTTTTGGAGTGCCAGCTATAGGATTTTTCCATTGCATTATGGAGCAGCAGCCCTATCCATAATGTGGGGAGCGGGAGAAATAAAGGAAGTTGAGTCGAGAAAGATAAAGGAAAGAAAAGAAGAAATTTTCTATTTGAAATACAGGACCCGAGCTATCTCAGTGGCTGTCCTGAGTGAGCTATGTGATTTGTTTACAATGCTTTCAGCGGCCCAAGGCTCATCAAAATGGCAAATATTTTTAAATGAGCCTCTTGCCCTCAAGTTTCTGAGAGCTGAGCCCTGCAGGAAACTGATATGATGTACACCTACCTTCATACTCCACTTGCAGTGTTTGCCTAAGCCCACTTTTGTCTGGTTTCTAATCCATTGGGTATTAATGTTAATCTGATATTTCTGAAGTGCTTAAAGGTGTTTGTCTCTGAAAGGCGCTGTGGAAAAGTGGACTGATGGATTGTCTGTGGATTTGACAGGAATTCAAATTTTGAAAAACAAACCTACTTATGTGAAAGTGCCAAATAACCATCATATGTTTCCTGAAAATAAGAGCAATACATAAAGAATCTTATAAGATGGTGTCACTAATTTCCATGTTTGCCGCACCATTTTAGCACTCCCATAAAACTGTAGTAGCTTTAACAGAAATATGGCCAGATGAGGCATATTTTATTCCTCCACATGCAAGCCTAATGAATAGAAACTTCAAAACATTCTTAAACAGTCCCTGCCTTCAAATTTAGGGGAACATTTTAAACTATATGTCTTGTTAAAGGCCCTCTGTCTTTAACATGGGGGCAGATAACCTGGTATCTGGTTATGATTTACAGGATCAGGACAAAGTATAATCAGACAAAATATAATTCTTAGAAGTTTGGGCTAAGTTTCTTAGCCCAACCATTGGATCTTAAAAAAGAGCTAGTCAAATCTGCATAACTCCATATTTTACCAAATGTGATGATTTTACAAGCTCTTTATTTGTTTCCCACACAGTGAGCTTCTGGATGGTGGTCCCTACTCTGACCGAGTCTTTGGTAAAACTGTCTTAGGATTCCTCCATGAGGGCCACGTTATAGTTGAGGCTTTGAAGTTCTTCTCAGAAATGAAACTGGTATATTGGGACCAAAGATGTCCTATATTGAGCTAAATTCTGTGTAAGTAAAGCAGAAGTATACATGTTAAAGTATACAGAGGAAAATATTTATCCCTGTGCTTAGTCATACAGTCATGTCCAACTCTTTGCAACCCCATGGACTGCAGCCCACCAGGTTCCTCTGTTCATGGAATTCTCCAGACAAGAATACGGGAGTGGGTCATCATTCCCTCCTCCAGAGGATCTTCCCAACCCAGGGATCAAACCCAGGTCTTCCACATTGCAGGCGGATTCTTTACCATCTGAACCACCAGGCTACCTTTTTAAAACTAGTGTTTTTAACATGAAAGCAATATATCACCTAAAAAAAAAAATAGAACATTCAAACAAGCAAAAGGAAGAAATGTAAACATAGTCACATTTAAGCTTTGATGTCTGTCCTTTGAGATTTATACTTACGTATAAAAATTTACTATATATATTTTGATTGTAATGAAATATGCTTGAATTTAATTAGCAGTATATATCTAGATAGTGGTATTAGTTACATAAGAATATGAATGTATTTAATGCTATTGAACTGTACAGTTTAAAATGGTTAAAATAAATTAATGCTTATTTTACCACAATAAAAAAATACATATTTTTTAAATGAGATTCTAAAAAATGTTCTACTCTGTTACTCTTTTTACACTAATGTGAGACAACAATCTCTCCCTGTTAATACAATTCAAGAGCAGCATCTTAGTGTCTATACTATAGAATATTCCACTTTGTGGAGATGTGCTTTAGATTATTTAAATCAGTGATTCTCACCCTAACTGCACATTATTATCACTTGGAAAGCTTAAGGAAAAAACAGATTACCAATTGGGAGAATGGCATTGAACATGTATAATATCATATGTGAAACGAATTGCCAGTCCAGATTCGATGCATGATACAGGATGCTTGGGGCTGGTGCACTGGATGACCCAGAGGGATGGTATGGGGAGGGAAGTGGGAAGGGGTTTCAGGATGGGGAACACGTATACACCCGTGGTGGATTCATGTTGATGTATGGCAAAACCAATACAATATTGTAAAGTAATTAGCCTCCAATTAAATAAATTTATAAAAAATAAATAATAATAATAATAAATTGGAAAAAAAAACCCAGATTATCAAGCCTTACCTTATGAGGTTCTGATTCATCCAGTCTGGGGAGGTATGTGGGTACGTGTGCTAAGTCACCTCAGTCGTGGCCAACTCTGTGTGACCCTAGGGGCCATAGCCTGCCAGACTCTTCTGTCCATGGGATTCTCCAGGCAAGAATACTGTAGTGGGTTGCCATGTCCTTCTCCAGAGGATCATCCCAACCCAGGGATTGAACACATCTTTCTTATATTGCCTTCATTTGGAGGGGGATCCTTTACCACTAGCGCCACCTCGGAAGCCGAAAACTTGGGTAACAGTAGTGTTTTAAAGGCGAAAGCGTCCCAGGTTATTCTAATATTCAGTCAGTGATGACAAATGCTGATTTAAATGATCTCTTTTCTTATACAGTTAAGTCACTTCCTGTCTTTTTAATAATTATATAAAACTGAAAAGATGAAGTTCAAAAAGATTTTGTAATGCACATCCATAATTATGTATCTAATTGCTGAGATATAAGACCATATATTTTATCATCCCAATCTCAGGACCTCTGAGAGTGAATACAGTGCTATTATTCACTATACATACCAGGATAATAGGTGTGTATGCCAGGCCTATTTGACAAATCTTGTCATTTATGGTTGCACTATTCAAAACATATACAAACCTTTAAGACATTTGGTAGTTTTTATCAAAATGCCATCCCAAAATACTGTATTAATTATATCAAGAGTTTTTGAAAGAATTTGTTTCCTGAAACCCACAAAGTCGTTAAAAAGCATTCATTCATTCACTTGAATAAATATTTGTTTAACTATTGCTATATGCAAGCTTATGCTAGACATAGGGTTAGCTGTTAGGAGCAGTATCCATTCATAAATCTATCAGGAACAATAGATATTCTACAAATGCATGAGACTATAAATATTATCATTTTATTTAAACTTAATAAATGTATTAGTCAAACAGGTATCTTGTTTTAATTTCTATTTATTTGCTCACTAGTGAAACTGAACATGTTGTTTATGACTATTTGTATTTCTTCTTTTGTAAATTGTTTATTACATCTTTGCATATTTTGCTATAGTACATGGTTTCAAGTACTTTCCATTTTTATTTTCTTTTAATTGAAGGACAATTGCTTCACTGTGTTGGTTTCTACTGTACAACATGAATCAGCCATAAATATGTGTGTGTGTGTGTGTGTGTATAATCCCCTCTCTCTTGAGCCTCTCTCCCCCCCCCCCCCCCCCCACCCCCCTC
>SJYT01083443.1:4819-32813 GCA_006410635.1 Cephalophus harveyi | reverse complement strand
TGTGTGTGTGTGTGTGTGTGTATAATCCCCTCTCTCTTGAGCCTCTCTCCCCCCACCCCCCATCCAACCCCTCTAGGTCATCCCGGAGCCAGGGCTGGGCTCCCTGTGTTACAGAGCAGCTCCCTACTGTCTGTTGCATACACGGTAGTGTATACGTGTCAATGCTGCCCTCTCAGTTTGTCCCTCCCTCTTCTTCCTCTGCTGTGTCCACAGTCTGTTCTCTATGTCTGCATCTCTATTCCTGTCGTGCAAATAAGTTCATCAGTACCATTTTTCTAGATTCCACATATATGCATTAGTATATGATATTTGATTTTCTCTTTCTGACTTACTTCACTCTATAACACCAGCTTATTTTTTTTGATGTCAAACTTTTGTATATGGTGGGTTTTGAGAGAAGATTAAAAGTTTTGTGTAGTCATACAGTCTATAGATTGTTTAATAATTTCTGACTTTGGTATTAATACCATAATTTGTCTATAATTTATAATGAACACATCTGGTGTAGAATGAAGTAAGAGTCTTACATTAATGATTCCAATTAAACAATTACTCAATAACATTTATTTTAAAAAATTATTTCCCCCATAAGAAGGAAGGAGGAGAGACAATATAAGGGTAGGGGACTAAGAGGTACAAACTATTATGTTTAAAATAAGCTACAAGGATATATTGTACAACACAGGGAATATAACCAATATTTATGATAACTATAAATGGAGCATAACCTTTAAAAATTGTGAATCATCACATTATACACCTGTAACTTTTATAATATCATACATCAACTACACTTCAATTAAAAAAACATTTTCCCCGCTAACTTGAGTTGTCATCTTCAGCACACAATAAGATCCCATATATATTTGCAGATCTGTTTCAAGGATTTCTGTTATATTCCTTGATCTATCTGTTGGTTCTCATAATATCTCACCATTTTAATTATTTGGTGTTGGACTATGTTTTAGTATCTGATTATGCAAGTACTCCCTGGAGAAGAAAATGGCAACCCACTCCAGTATTCTTGCCTGGAAAATCCCATGGATGGAGGAGCCTGGCAGGCTACAGTCCATGGGGTCGCAAAGAGTTGGATATGACTGAGTGACTTCACTTTACTATGCAAGTACTTACTCCTGCCATATTGTTTTTCTTTAATATTTTATTGTTTATTCTCCTTGTTCAATTCTTATAGATAAATTTTATAGGATTCCCCTACAGAAGTCATTGATCTGATGGGAATATACAAAGAGAGAGAATCAACAATTTTACAGGATTGATGTCTAACCAGGAACTTGGTATGTCTCTCTACTCATTCAGATATTCTTATATGTCCTATATTTTTCTGATTTATTTCAGGGTTTTTAAAACCACAGATTTTGCATATTTCTTATTAGATATGCATTTCTAAGTGTTTCATTGCTTTGCTCTGTATGTATGCGTGCATGTGCAGAGGGGATTTTTTTAATCCATTTATGTTTTCTAAATGGTTATTTCAACCTAGTGGTTTCCCCAGTTTCAGCTAATAGCATGCTACCATGTTACATCAGATAATAACATACACTGATGACTTGCATAAATATATCCATCTAATTTGAGTTACTTTTCCCTACTTTAAATATATTACATAGCAATAGTCTGGCTTACTCTGGGCCCAGCCTATGATTATTTTCACTTTCATTCACCAAATGTCATTAAAACTCTTCAAGGGCTGCATGCTGAGTTGGGTGTGAGGATGTGACGGTAACAAAGACAAGAGTTCTGAACAAGAATACACAGATCTAATTTAGCTCAAGTCCTCATCAGGCAAGGCTGCCCTGAGAAAAATGATATTTAGGCTGAAACTTGAAGGGTGCTCAGGATTTGACTAGACAAAGAAGTGGAAGACAGCATTTGTAGCTTAGGGAGCAGCATGGAAGCGCCAGTCCAAAGAGTGGACAAGAAAGGGGTCCTGAGTAGGGTTTACATCAGGGAGGGCTGATGCTGCAGAGAACTCTGACACACTGAGGCTTCTGTACTTTATCTTAGGAGCAGTGGAAAGCAATGAAGAGCTTAAAAAGGGAAGTGACTTCAACATATCTGCATTTTAGAAAGATAACTGGATGCTGTGTAGAGATGAAATTCAAGGAAGGCAAGAGAATATTCAGGGAAAATAACAAGCAGAGTTTTGGAGTAGTCCACTTGAAATAACCAACTCTACCTGAACATGATAGGGTTAACCAAGGGGTGATTATTGGTGGAAACAAAGTGATGGATTAAGAAGGGGTATACAAGAAACAAGAGCAGGATTTGGACATTGATTTGATGTGGACTGTGAGGAGAGGGAGCAGTCAGGAATGACCTCTAGAATTCTAGGCTTGAGCCATGTGTTTCTCACAGGTGCCATCTATGAGCTAGAAACACAGAAGGGCAGATTTGGGGCATGAGGGGAGACACTAAGTTCCCAGTGTGGATGTTTGGAGGTTGATGTGCCTGTGAACGGAGAAGGCAATGGCACCCCACTCCAGTACTCTTGCCTGGAAAATCCCATGGACGGAGGAGCCTGGTGGGCTGCAGTCCATGGGGTCGCTGAGTCGGACACGACTGAGCGACTTCACTTTCACTTCTCACTTTCATGCATTGGAGAAGGAAATGGCAACCCACTCCAGTGTTCTTGCCTGGAGAATCCCAGGGACGGGGGAGCCTGGTGGGCTACCGTCTATGGGGTCACACAGAGTCGGACACGACTGAAGTGACTTAGCAGTAGCAGTAGCAGTGCCTGTGAAACATCTAAGTGGAGACTTCAAGTAGATTGTTAATACATGAGGAGGAACTCATAGGAGGAGTTTGAGCAGAGAATATAAATTTAAAAGTCACCCACATGTAGATGGTGGTTGAAATTATACAAGTGAGGAATTCCCTGATGGCTCATTGGTAAAGAATCCGCCTACTGATGCGGGAAACATGGGTTCTATCCCTGGTCTGGTAAGATCCCACATGCCGCAGAGCAACTGAGCCCACGCACCAACTCTTGAGCCTGTGCTCTAGAACCCAGGACCCGCAACAAGAGAAGCCACTGCGGTGAGAAGCCCACGCTCGGCATCTACAGAGTCGCCCCGGCTCGCCACAGCCAGAGAAAAGCCCGTGCTGCAACGAAGACCCAGCACAGCCAAAACAAGCAAATAACTTAAAAATATATACGAGTGAATATAATTGCCTTAAAGTGAGTGAAAACAAGCATTAAAGGGACTAGGGTCCTAAGGAATTTCAATATGTAACAGTCAGGTTAAAAGGGGAAGAAACTGACCTAGGGATGATTACATATTTAATGGCATTTGAGAATAGAAACAGGAAAGGAGGTAAAGGCTTATAGGACTAATTTGGTGATCTTTACCCACTGTTAAAACCTTGAGCATTTGATTACATTTCTAATATATTCTCATGGAAACAGCTTTTTCCTTGCATTGCTCGGTGGTGTTTTTTTTTTTTTTTTCTTCCTTTCAATACACTGCTCTAATTCCCATTTACAGAACCCAGTTCTAGCCCAAAATGGTTATAGACTCGCTTGCTATATTGGATGCTTAAGCTCCCCTCTGAGGCTGAGTTAACTTCTCAGAAGCCCTGGGACCAAGCAAGGGCCCTTCATCATTGGAAACTACCCTCCATCTTCCAGAATCCTCTCCTCCTAAGGGAGGGTGAGAATGAATGTGCTTTCTCAGATTCACCATCCTAGGCAAAACTTAGGAACATGCCTGGATCAGCCACCTGGAGCCAAGCAAGCTCTTCATTTTAAATCAGCAAGGTACATCCCTAAATTTCAAGGATTAATGTCATTACCTAGGGAGTCTTGTTCAGCACAACTAGTTAGATAGGTACAAAATGGTGCTGGTTTGGGGTAATTTGCAAAAACATTCAGTTCCGTTCAGTTCAGTCGCTCAGTCGTGTCTGACTCTTTGTGACCCCATGAATCGCAGCAAGCCAGGCCTCCCTGTCCATCACCAACTCCCGGAGTTTAGTCAGATTCACGCCCATCGAGTCAGTGATGCCATCCAGCCATCTCATCCTCGGTCGTCCCCTTCTCCTCCTGCCCCCAGTCCCTCCCAGCATCAGAGTCTTCTCCAATGAGTCAACTCTTCGCATGAGGTGGCCAAAGTACTGGAGTTTCAGCTTTAGCATCATTCCTTCAAAAGAAATCCCAGGGCTGATCTCCAAAAGCATTAGTAGGAAGTAAATGGTGTTAGAGTCAACTGGTAGTAAAAGGATGCATAGCACACACTGAGATATGGCCTGCACACAGCTTCCCTGTGTCATGGACCTCCCTATGACTGATGACACACAGATGGACAAAGAGACTTGATGAATACAGTGACAGCTCATGAACCATTCACAGTGGTGACTGCAGTTTCTTGATGTCATCTGATCATTCATTTACTCAATAAGTAGTGAGTGAGTGGCCACGGTGTTCCAGGCAACATTCTGGGCATGAGGGTGCAGCAGCAGGAAACTGAAGATCACGTTCCTACTTCAGTAGTAGTGAAATAAGAAACAAGAACACATTGTGCTGTGCTGTGTTAAGTCATTTCAGTCATATCCAACTCTTTGCAATCCTACGGACTGTAGCCCCACAGGCTCCTCTGTCCATGGAATTCTCCAGGCAGGGATAACGGAGTGGGTTGCCATGCCCTCCTCCTCCAGAGGATCCTCCCAACCTAGGGATCGAACCTGACTCTCTTACATATCCTGCATTGGCAGGCGGGTTCTTTACAACTAGCGTCACCTAGGAAGCCTAAGGGACACCTTGCTGCTGCTGCTGCTGCTAAGTCACTTCAGTCGTGTCCAACTCTGTGCGACCGCATAGATGGCAGCCTACCAGGCTCCTCTGTCCACAGGATTCTCTAGGCAAGAATACACATTAGGCAAGAATAAAATACAGTTAAGTGATGGAATTGTGATTGACTGAGGGATATGTCTGGTGGCTAAGGGCGTCCTTAGATATGTCTAAGGGCTTCCCTGATGGCTCAGACGGTAAAGCGTGTGCCTGGAATGCGGGAGACCTGGGTTCTATCCCTGGATTGGGAAGATCCCCTGGAGAAGGAAATGGCAACCCACTCCAGTACTCTTGCCTGGAAAATTCCATGGATGGAGGAACCTGGTAGGCTACAGTCCATGGGGTTGCAAAGAGTCGGACACGACTGAGCAGCTTCACTTCAAGGGATATGTCAGTTTGTGTGAACAAGCATCACAAATGTGGTGAGATAATTTACTTGGTTAAGTAAATTGGTAAAGATATTCCCATGGAGAGAGGAGCCTGATGGGTTATAGTCCATGGGGTTGCAAAATAGTTGGATGTGACTTAGTGACTAACACAACAAAAATTTACCAAGTTAAGATGTTATTTTAGTGGCAGAGTTCTATCATAGAGTGTGTCTTAGTCCGTTTGGGCTGTTATAACAAAAGTACTATAGAGTGGGTGGCTTATAAACAACAGAAATGTATTTCTGACAGTTCTGGAGGCTGGAAGTCCAAGATCAGGATGACACATTGTTCAGTGAGAACCCTTTTCCTGGTTCACAGATGGTGCATCTTCTTGCTGCAATCTCATAGGCCGAAGGATAAGGGAGCCCTCTGGGGTCTCTTTTATAAGGACACTAATTCCACTCATGAGAGTTCCACCTTCAGGAACTAATCACCCCTAGAAGCCTCACCTCCAGTCACATTAGGGGTTAGGATTTCAATGTAAGAATTTGGGGACAGGGACAAACACAAATATATAGTTTACAGCAGAGTAGATCTGAATTGCAGTCTGGCTACTTGCTAGATGTGATCTCGAACAAATTGTTTCAGATCTTTGAACTTATTCTAGCTGTTCAGGTCTCTGAGCTTTAGCTGCTTCATGTGGAAAGTAGAGCCAGGGAACCTACTGCCATGATCCAGTAGATCTCATCAAGAGTCTAGCCCCAGTTACTAAACTATCTCCCTCCCAGTCCTTCCCCATGTGAAAGGCTTAGCCTATCCTAAGTTTAGAGATAGTTGAGAGCCTGTGACTCCTCACTCACAGTACACCTTCATCATTTCTAAATTAACAATCCCAGGCACATGACAGCTTCTTTCAGTTGAAAAAAAATTGTGACATGGTAGATATATTTTGAAATATGAGAGAAAAAGCTTCAGCTTAAGTAAGCTGAAAAAGTAAGGCTAGTAAAGCTAATAGCAGAGTCCCCCACATGACAAGAAAACAGCAGTTGGTTCCAACTGTTACAGAGATGTCACCAAAGATCCTTTTCATTGCATTTCTGGTGTTGGTAATAGTTGTCTTGATTATTTCATATACTCTGGTTCAATCTACTGCCATTTATTTATGAAGATATCGATTCAGTTTCTATAAGAGAAACTCAAAATGCAGGGACAAACAATGCAGAAGTTGACTTCTTTGTGAAGCTGTCTTGGAGTTGATATTCCATGTTTGGGATGGCAGTTCCTCAGTTTCAGACCTAGGCTTCATGCCACTGCCTGTCACCCTTGGATTATTGCCCCATCTTCATAGCACAGAGATGACTCATCACCATCACATGGGCATTCCAGTGAGCGGGAAAGGGACAGAGGAAAGGGATGGCAAACTGGAGATAGCACAGATTGCCTCCCTTCACACTCCATTGGCCACGACTTCGTCACAGGGTCAAAATAACCTGCAATTGCTATTTCAGCACATCAGGGAAGACAGATTGTGGGGACCACTCAGTCTCAGCCTTAATTCACAGAGGTGCAACCCATTTAAGGGTATAACTTATGCCCTAAAACATACCAGTGTGTGACTTAAAGTATAAGAAACATATTTTAAAGAAATACAATTGATTTTTTTTTACATACAAATCTATTTACTTTTAAACTAGTTACTTTTGGAAGTTACTCTTTGAAAATTGTTGTTCCAAATATTTCTTGCCACTGCCTTTTAGAAACAGTTATTATGCCACATGAGAATATCTGACTTATTGGGAGTTTATAGTAAACAGCTCAGTTTTTCTCCAAAATCAAAATTATTTTCAAAATATAGAAAATTCACTATTGAGTTTTTTAAAATGTTAGATAGCTCTAAAAGCAATTCCCAAAACCTTCAGAGAAAAGACATTTTGTATGAATGAAGAAGTTCTAGTATACTTGCTCAAACAATGAATGACTTTTACCTTATGTCCTACTTCATACAGTTTTTAGGGTAGTGTTAACTGGCCGTTTGTGACAATGGATGTGCAGAGCAGGACTCACCTGTAACATGCAATGACTGCCATATACCAGGGGGAGCTTTATCCCTCCCTGGGCTTTTTCTTGCAACTTCCTTCAAGATATCCTATAAACTATTGATATACATTTTTGCAAACAGTTTGAACTCTTTTGTGTCTTTGAATCTTTGAGTGTTCAAAATCACCTTCTCTGTGAACCTGTCAGTAACTTCCCTGTTAGAGCCAGCTACTCTTCCTTCTGTGTTCCTGTCACATTCTATGTGCAGCAGACTTTTAGTGCTTAATATATCATCCACTAATTATCCATTTACCTGATATCCCTACGTTGTGCACATGGGTGTGGGCAAGCATGTTTGCGCACACACCCGTGTATCCCTACGAGGGAGGGACTTCTTAGGCCTCCTTCTGACTGCCTTGTCCATCCTTGCATGCCCCCTAGTGCCTTCTACACAGGGGCACTCAGCAGTGTTGGAGCAATGAATGGGCAAACAAATGTAATCTATTCTTAGAAAATAACTCGCTTTCTGTCTCTGGCTCTCTGGCTCTCAGCTTCTCATCTTTATTTACAGTTTCCTTATAAAACCTGGGGAGTGGCACAAGTGTTCTCTGAAATCTTTTGATTCTAGGCAATATTGGGCCAAGACTGTGATTTTGACGGAGGTACTGGCAAATTCTAGGGATAAAGTCTGATCAAAGAAGATGGAGGAAATGCTGGGACTTTCAAAGACACACCTTTGTTAGGAACCCACCTTTCAGACAGACTGGGCTAGATTTGTCTCATATGGTAAATGCTGCCTCTTCACACAGGCACTTCCGTTTCATTGGCGAAGAGTTAGGTAAAGAAAAGAAAGCTTTAACCTTTCTGTGTCTGGAAGCACAGTGAAGAAGGAATTACCCAGTTACCAAGAAACTAAATTATTGACTGCAATAGCTACTGAGATTATTGAGAATGATTAAAGGTAGCACTGCAGAGCCCTTGAAACTGTTAAACCAAAACAGAAATAATAAAAGGAAAGCTTTAACTCTTAATTTTTGGTTTACAATCTGATTGGATAACAGAGATTATCACAAATACATATGTAAAGTAAGAAAACAAAGGAAATGCTATCACCAAATAACGTCATTTAGTGCAACTTTAAATTTCCTCAATGTGCCATTTCCCAAAAAGAGTGTCCTGAAATACTTGCGTGGTAAAAAAATTATTTATATATTCAAGTTGGAAGAGTTAAAAAAAAAATCCCACGTGATATATGTTCTTAGAAAAACAGAACTAACTTAACAAGGACTTGCCAAACAGCAAAACAACAACAACAACAAAATGTTTAAAATATCCCAGCAGCTGTAACAGCCTGTGGACATTACCTGCCTTGTGACAATAACCGAAGTTTTCTCACTGAAGCTGCCTCGTGATTGTTCATCAGTCTTTGACCTGGAGAGGAAAAGTGGGGACTGGGTGAGGGGCAGGGGGAAAATCAACCTCAAAGGGAGCAAAAGGAAAAATACTGGAATGACCTTTATTTCTTTTCCATTTCTCTTTAGTTGTCGGTGAATATCAATGAAGTGTTTCTGTCTCAATCAGGAGCACCGATTTGACGCCCTAGGACTGAGCACTGCTGCTTTTGAGCACAAGATCGAGCAGTTCATTCGTCGTTTACTAATTCGAGATTCTTCCCTACTGCACACCACCTTAGCAATAGTGAAAAAAAAAAAAAAAAATCATGTGGCAGCAGGGAACTCCAAGGTTTTACCTGTCTTTAATTTATGGAGCATTTTCAAATGGTGCCATCCCGGCAGGTGTGACCGCGCTTTTGCCGAGCCTCGGTGCTATTTTACCTGCTTGAGTCTGTCAGAAACCCATTTGTATGCGCCCGGCTAATGTGCTAGAAATAAAAGCCCCAAACTGTCAAGTAAACTCTGCACCTGTACGAAGCAGTTAAATTGTTCCATCTGCTATTATCCCGGGAGATCAAAGGCCATCCCCGGGAGGGGTGCCCAAGGACCAAAGCAAAGGATAGAGCGCCTTGTCTTGGAGTTTAAAAAGAAGAGGACAACGAAGAGGAGAGTGGTGAGGGGGTTGAAAACCGGAGGAGAAAAAGATCCCTGAGGCTCGGGCCGGGCTGGACTACCTGAAGGAGCTTTTGTCTGATCCAGGCGCGCTGGGAGCACATTCTTTCACATTAAGAACCGCAGGGGAAGACATTCATTCACTCCCCTTTTTTTGATGACGTAGCTGGGGCATTCATGTGTTTTTAACCTTGAATAATTTTTGTCTCTAAGCTCCAAACAAGTTTTATCCTGTCCACAGGTCAGTTTTGTTACAGAGGCCAATTAGCGGTGCTACCTTCGCCTGCGGCAAAAAGCCAAGTAATGGCGGGGCAAGCCCTCCGCAGAGGTGATGAATAACTCTGGAGAGCTGTAATTTGAAAGGGGGGCCTTTGAAGCATTTACCTTACATGGGACGCTATTGTCACTGCAGGGTGTTTGATCTTAAAATAATTTACTTAATGATCTCACCATGGGAGCAATTGGCAGAGCAAGATTAGGCTGTAAGGCCTAATGGACATGGGAAAAGTTAAAATTGCTCGGAGAAAGGTATGTACAGCTCTGAGATCTGTCCGTGTTGTGTGTTCATTACTTGGGGGAGTGGGGGAGTGGGGGGAGGTGGGAGGCAGGCGGGGAGCCTGACCGCGATCAGCTTTGCATAGCTCATCAGAGAAAATCTTCCGATGCCCGCCTCTCATGGCATGCGGCTGAGCATTTTTTCTCTTGCCTGCATTTCAGTGTTCCTGGGAATGAATGATCTGATTTTTACAGTCAGTGATTTTTTCCCCCGGCTTTTTTTTCTGCGAGCAAGGAGCCACTGTATAAGGAAGGCGCAGGGGAGGAGGGTGGCATCCCTGGTGCAGGCTTCTGAGTTGGCAAACCGGACCTCAGTAGACACAGGGCGATTATTCAGGCAGTTGTTATCTGAGGCCCAAATATGGATTTGTCCTCTAGAAAGGAAATTTTTTCTAATGTGAACCCTGATTCAACATATTTATAACTCATGTTTGCTTGTGTTTTCTTACATGCACATCAAGTACTTATATGGCAATTGGAAGAACTATCTTAATGTTGGGTTCAAACTGTTTGACATCAAGAGAGCACTTTGGGGTTTAAATTTCTTCTTAATTTTGCTCTTTCAACCATTCAGTTTGCTTACAGCCAAGCCCCTTGGGACTTCCCTGGTGGCTCAGACAGTAAAGCGTCTGCTTACTATGCGGGAGACCCAGGTTCAATCCCTGGGTTGGGAAGATCTCCTGGAGAAGGAAATGGCAACCCACTCCAGTATTCTTGCCTGGAAAATCCCATGGATGGTGGAACCTGGTAGGCTACAGTCCATGGAATCCCAAAGAATTGGACACGACTGAGGGATTTCACTTTCACTTTAAGCCCCTTGTAAAAAGGTATCCTATTTTCTCAATTATGTACTTGGAAAAGATACCTTACATGAATATCTAACCAGAAAAAAAAGCAACCTAAGAACCGCTATTGCTGGTTTTTTTTGTATTTGATGCTACGCCTAAGGAAATGTGATGCAATAGAACATGAATAAATAATAAGTGAATTGACTTCCTCTCTAGTGCTGATTCTAGCTAAGCAATATCATAAAGACCTGTCCATGCAGTCCAAAGTCTTGATATGTATTCTTCCTTTGGGAAGCAGTACCCAGAGAATGTATCTACACACATCGTCTGGAAAGTTTGACTTCATGTTATTTGTGCGAAATAACAAGCTCAACTTTGAGCTCAAAGTAGGTGAGTCTGATTTCCCAGCTTTTGCCTGTGTCTGGTAGGACAGTGCAATAAAATATTTTTAGTTCATGCAAATCAAATAATTATGAACACAAGTACCAGCTTTACGCCAGCAAAAGCCAGTTGCATGTGCCAATTTAGGATAGCACAAATGTTCCCACAAGTCTGAAACTTTTCTGAAATTTAGCTTTTGGAGTCCATTTCTGGTGATTCTATTGAGATATGCCTGAGAATCTTCATCTACCAAAATAGACTCCTTTTGAGTTTGTCTTTTTATCACTAATCTGTATTGAAAATTAGCAACTTATTAATTTGCTTCAATAATTTCTTCTCTGATGCGTGGAAATAACTATCTGAGGCTGAACTAAAGGTTATTTAAAGATTATTTATGCTTTGCTCATAGATTCTCCTTGTTAAATTACTTGGTAAGTGGGCCTGGCCCTCATTCTCAAACCTGGCCTGGTAATGCAAAGAATGGCAGCAGGTAAGGACATGCATTTGTGTATCTTGCCCTTTTTGAGTCAGCTAGGAGATGTCAGGCCCACACGGGTAACGTGGGGATTTAAGTGACATAATATAGTGAAGCACATGGGGATGATGCAGTAAACAGAAGATGCTCAGTAGACGTTCTTTCCCACCCTGTGCTCTGGCAACAGCTTTAAATACCCCTGGTCAGAGTTAAGCTGGCATCACCTTCCTTCTCCGCATGTAGCATTTCCCTCCTTTTCCACTCACAATCCAGTAGAGCTTACAAGTGAAGCTGTTTTCTGTGGGTAAGTCAAGCTAAGATTGTTTGTGAACATCTGTGAACTATTCAGGGAGAAATTAGGTTAGTCATCTCCAGGCCGTGTCAAAGCTGCAAGTACTAACGTAGATTTTCTGCCTCTGGTGCTGGGTACTCAGTGAGATTTTTCTCTCTTTCATCTTTCCTTCTTCTCTGTTTCCATTTTTCCCATGCTACCATTAAATTATTTTCAATCTTAAAGTAATTCTAGTTGCATTTGTTATCTTAAGAGGTGAATTTAACTTGAAACCAAGAGAAGAGACAAACTAACATGGATTAGAAAAGAATAAGAAAAGATAACTAGGAAAGAAAGGAAGTTATGCCTATTTTAACATGTAAGTTACCATTTGAGTAACGGCATGATTATACCTTCATTAAGTCCCTCTACTAGTTTTTCTTTCTTCCATGTTCATCTCTCCCTCCCTCTCTGATCTCTTTCTCCATTCTCCCTTCATCTGTGTGTCTCCATTTCTCTTTCTCCTCTTCCCTTTCCTCCTGGCCATAATACTTTTATATTACATGAAAATATTCTTATTTCATAGTATGTGAGATGTTATATGAAAATATATTCTGTGAATATTATATGAAAATATTCTTCTCTCCCCCATCCTTCTCCCCCCTTCTGAGTACATGTCCCCATCTCTGTCTCCTACTGTGCATGTTCTTCTGTGTCTGCCGGTTCTCTCTCTCTCTCTGAAAACCCAGGATGTAAATTAAAAGGTCAAAGCTGAGTATGTGAATATTAGAAAAATTTTTCTTTATCATCATCTGTAATAGTTTGCTTTTCCAAGTAAAAGCTATGAATTCACAAGCTCACTCTTAGACCCTTCCAATCTACCAGTGACCTGGATGTCAAGAAGCACTTGACCTTCACAGGCAGCAGGTACTGAGCCATCTCCTGAGCCCACACAGCAAGAAGGCAACTGCCCTGCCAGTCCCAGCATTCATGCTACAGGAGGAGTCATAAGAGAGGAATGAAAAAGAACAAAGTCATGGTCAAGCCGCTTACCTAGCTCTCCCCGCCAGCTCCCTCCCTCCTTGCACTGATTACTGTTCTGTGTTTCAGAGGTATTCCTGCTGGCCTAGAACCATCATCTCATCCAGAAGACATAAATTCCACCCAGATAGTTCTAAAATCACCCAGCTGATCATTCAATTTATGTACAGTATCAAGTATTCATTTCATAGCTGCTATTTCAGTCCCACTGACCTATGGGTCCTTGACATGTGTTTCGCTAGGTCCCTCCAGTGATGTAAAAGTAAATTTTTAGTACTTGGAGAAAAGCAGTGAAGTTCATTTGTCACAGATTGCCAGGCCCCATCAGACATGAAGATACTGTAAAGTAGGCAGCAGACAGTTTTCAAATGTTCATTATTATCGAGGGAAAGAGCTGGCTACGGTGGCCAGGGGCTCAGTCTAAGTCTCCTTGCTCAGTATGCTCTGCGACTTGGCATTAGGCTTCCTGAAAGCACACTGCTTCCAGTGCAGTGGCATGCCCAAAGGAGGTATCTGGATGTATCTCTATAGGATTTTTATTTTATTTTTCTGTCTGTGGGCACCATCTGTACTGGCCCATGACAGAAGCATCTTTCTCTTATTCTAAGATGAGCTGCAGGAGAGGAGCTGGGGCAAGGGAGACAGTTGTCTCTCTCAGGACTCTGCTTTATGATCACTGCAGACCGTGCCACTTCCGAGCTGTGCCCCTTCCTTTACCCCATATCCCCTGGATATTCCCATAGATCCTTGTTTCCTAATCCCCCACTGTCTGTTCTTTGCTTCATCACTCCGGCTTAATTCCCCCACTGTTCTCTCTGAATCAAGATCATGTGACTTTCTGTTTGGGAACTTGAAAGATGTATACTGGCCATTGGCCCAATTTCAACTTTAAGACAATAAGTGTGTTATTGTTAAAGTACGGAGAAGGAAACGGCAACCCACTCCAGTGTTCTTGCCTGGAGAATCCCAGGGATGGGGGAGCCTGGTGGGCAGCCGTCTATGGGGTCGCACAGAGTTGGACACGACTGAAGCGACTTAGCAGCAGCAGCAGCAGCATTGTTAAAGTACAATAACCAGTAGTTTCAGAAATTTCTTTCCCCCAAATGGAAGAGTAGTTTCTGGAGTAGCCAGTTTGCCTAGAAATTCAGGACAAGGGTGTTCAGAGACTGAGAGAGCCAGATGTGGAGAATTTGACCACAGATTTGAAAGGATGAAAATAAGATTTGCTGTGATGTGGATTGTGTGTGTGTGTTTTTAATGTTAGAAAATAAAAGCCCCAGTTCTTATGGATTGTTGGAAATTTGATTTGTTTAGCAATTTTTTTTTTTCCTTAAGTAAAATGACTTCTCAGGACAACTTCAGAATTTTCAAGTTCTGAAGATCTTACCCTGACTGTTGTAATCACAAGCCCTACAAGATCTTACATCTTTCCTTCAGCTGTTGTTTCTCTCATACTTCCCAAGGACAGATATTAGTGTTTAGAGTTAAAACAGAAAAACAAAACATCAAAATCTCTAACTTGTCTCTAGTAGATGTTTTCGGTAGATATTAAGTTGAAGCGTTGAGCATGGACTACTCACAAGACTTTCTGAAAAATATATAGTAGTGTGACTCGTGCTATTAGCTCATACGATTTTTGGTAAGTCGGCTGTGGGTGACATAAGGAAAAGAGAACTGATATTCATTTGCCCTTAGCGCATCACATGTGATGACTTACGGCAACTTGCTGTATAGCCAAGGAAATGGACCTCGGAAGATCAAGTGGAAGACCCGGGATTTGAAAGCCAGTTCCTCCTCGTGGGCAGCTGGTGGTTCTAATGCTTCCATCCTTCCAGGTAAAACATTCTTAGTGGTGGTAATGCTAGTGCCTTCTCCTGGTGGGTACTCTGGTGCACTCTCCAGACACTTGTTCTCCCAGCTCCTGTGTCTACAATCTGCAGCTACAGCTCTCAGCTGAGTCCCTCTCTCAGTTTTGTCTCTGGCTTAAGAGAAAGACCTCTGTCAAGATTAGGCTCCCTCCCTATGGGGAGCCTGCATCCAGAGTCTGATTGATCCCTGGGAGTACAATGTATAAAGAGGTGGCTCTTTTTACGTTGGCAAGAGGTGTGGTTCTCTTTCCTTGTCCCCTGATCCTCTAGGGCAGGAGAGAGAGGTAAAGGAGGGAGTAGGTGCTAGGGGGAATAAAGGCAGGGTGAGGGGTTGAGAGAAGAGAAAGCAGCTGAAAGGGGAAGAGCCAAGTTTAAATGAGGTGACCTCCAAACATCGCAAGGAGAGGGGTTAGGGTTGCCAGTGCTCATAAAGGTCAAGGACTTAGGATCGGGATTAAACTCATCCGTATCACACCAGTCTTGCTCTCCCCAGATACCTGGCCCTCTCTCAGCCCTTCCTGACTTGGGTCCTACTGAAGGGCCATCTCAGTTCCAGAACTCCAGTGGTACTGACCAAGGCCTTTCTTTCATCTGTGTCAGAGTTCAGTTCCTTCCTCTTCAAGATTTTATTTTCTTCTCATCCCCAAAGGTATTAATCCTGAGAGATGACAATAAACTTCCTGCTTGTAAACTTCCATACAAAATCTGTTTCCCAGAACCTGACCTGTTATACTATTAAAAAAAAAAAAAATTCTGTAAAGCAATTATCCTTCAATTTAAAAATTAATTAAAACAACAACAACAACAACAAAAACACGTCATCTTCAAATGCTGCTGTGTGCTGTTACTATGATGTTCATGACACACTGAGACTCAGAAGAGTGAAGAAACTTTCTCAGGGTTGCACATCAAAGTGCTGGAACTGAGACAGAATAAATTCTCAATTTCTGGTCCAAATGTGTGTGTGAGCATCATAAGGGTGCTCATACTGAACTATCCCTAAAAATGTTTCTCCTGAGACTATGATTCTTCATCATTTCACCCTCCACCATTCACTTCTATTTCCTTAGTTGTTCACCTTATTCCCTTCCCAAACTTGCTTTTTCCCAGTCCTACCAGCTCTCTTCTGCAAGGCTTTCTTTACAACAGCAGTGAGGGAGGACGTACAGGGACTCCATAGGGCATTAATACTTTGGCACTAGAGACCTCGTAGGACTTGGAATAAAAACTGACCTTTTCCAGTCCTGTGGCCACTGCTGAGTTTTCCAGATTTGCTGGCATATTGAGTGCAGCACTTTCACAGCATCATCTTTCAGGACTTGAAATAGCTCAACTGGAATTCCGTCACCTCCACTAGCTTTGTTCATAGTGATGCTTTCTAAGACCCACTTGACATCACACTCCAGGATGTCTGGCTCTAGGTGAGTGATCACACCATTACCATGGTTCATCAGGCACTCTATCAGATCTAGTCCCTTAAATCTATTTCTCACTTCCACTGTATAATCGTATGGGATTTGATTTAGGGCATACCTGATTGCTCGCAGATATCAAGACTGCTGGGAGAAATATCAATAATCTCTGATAGGCAGATGACACCACCCTTATGGCAGAAAGTGAAGAAGAACTAAAGAGCCTCTTGATGAAAGTGAAAGAGGAGAGTGAAAAAGTTGGCTTAAAGCTCAACATTCAGAAAACAAAGATCATGGCATCTGGTCCCATCACTTCATGGGAAATAGATGGGGAAACAGTGGAAACAGTGTTCTGATAGGCAGATGACACCACCCTTATGGCAGAAAGTGAAGAAGAACTAAAGAGCCTCTTGATGAAAGTGAAAGAGGAGAGTGAAAAAGTTGGCTTAAAGCTCAACATTCAGAAAACAAAGATCATGGCATCTGGTCCCCTCACTTCATGAGAATTAGATGGAGAAACAATGTCAGACTATTTTTTGGGCTCCAAAATCACTGCAGATGGTGACTGCAGCCATGAAATTAAAAGATGCTTGCTCCTTGGAAGAAAAGCTATGACCAACCTAGACAGCATATTAAAAAGCAGAGACATTACTTTGCCAACAAAGGTCTGTCTAGTCAAGGCTATGATTTTTCCAGTACTCATATATGGATGTGAGAGTTGGACTATAAAGAAAGCTGAGCGCTGAATGCTGCTAGTGCCCTGGCAATGCATTACTGACCCTCTGTTCTAGGTAACTGGTTCTTCTAATGCTTTACACTCCTGACTTTAAAGTAGAATTTCAACAGAGCCAGTGCTCCAATCTTGATTGCAGAGAGAGGGAATTTCTCAAGCTAATAACTATGTAAGTATAGAAGCAATTGGGATGCCCGATAATTCGATAATTCCATACAACTGTTTTAATGTTCTTGGGTCCATTCATTAACCCTACAATACCCTCTGGTATCCCTGGGGATCCTCAGTCATTTGGTTCAGCTCAACACTGGCTGTAGGAGGAATCCTTTCCGTTCCTCAAAGAAAAGCCTCAGGATCTATTCATTGTCCTGGTGTTCTGGAGCTCCCAAGGCCTCAGGGGATTTTCACCTCTCCCTGCAAATCCTCTCAGACTGATTGGCAAGCATAGCTGATACCAATTAGCTTCTTGCTTAGCCTCAGGACAGGTGTTTGGGGAACCAAAGGTTCATAGGTACTATGTTTCATTTTATTTTTGATCCTTGATTTTTCCTCTCTCTCTCTCTTTTTTTTTTTCTTTGACAATGTTTTGGAACACAGAGTGAAGTCTGCTCAGATCCATCTGTCTCCTTACTATTTCAACCAATGTATTCCCTCCTACAAAAAGTGTCTTCAGAAAGTGCACTCAGGTTGGAAAAGTGTGGAAAGAGCAGATGAACTTACTGTCAGTGGCCATATGATCCCTCACTGTTCATTGTCTTCGTCACTAAGACCCACCAGGTAAGGCACTCACACATTTTGGCTTCTCCTGGGCCATGGTAACAATATAGCCTGGGGGAAGGTCCTAGTCTGACTGACGTGCACATGTATGTGGTAGTTTGTTGAATTTTATGTATTCTAAGCTTGACTCTCAATGACCTTTCTAGAAAAGAAAAAAAAAAAAGGCTTACACTTATCTATTTCATGAATTTATTTATTGGAGGGGGGGCAGGTTCCAAAACACCTATATATCATAGAATTTGTTTTAGATGTGTCTTTTCTGTGTTATACCAACCCTCAGGAGTTCAAGAATGTCCTTCTCAAACCATCTGTCTTCCTAAAAGGCTGGGATTAACAGTGTGGAACCCAGGTTTCCCAGGTTCAGATCTCCCCTCTTACAGTCTGTGTGACCTTGAGTGAGTTCCTGAGCTTCTCTGCTCCTCAGTTTCTTCATCTGCAAAATAGGGGTCCTAATGGTAGTGTTATTGTCAAGATGAAGTAAAATAGTTTATTTTGAAGTCTTTGCAACAGTCTGGCATAGAAAACAGTCTGGCTTATGTGTTATGTGTTATTTTCCTATTATTGTTGCTGTCTTTCCCAAGTCAGTTACAGCTGGAGATTTTAAAACAACTGTTCTTTGTGTTGCCTGACTACATTTGTGGCACAGAGAGAAAAGAGAGAGACCCTTTAAAACATTTAAATATCATTCATCCGTTTATTTCACAGGCAAATCTTTTTGTGTATTAAGGAAGGAAATCGGAAGGTAAGTGCCCACTGTTTTTAAACTTGGGATGAGGTATTTTTAAACAGTTTTCAATTTACTTAAGACTTTTAACACAGCTAATATTAGTCGGAACTGAATGTCTGAGAATGAGGTTAGTGTTCTGCATAAACCCTGCTTTTAAAAAGCTCACACGAAGGGTCAAAGACCAGGAAATGCTCTCACTATAATTCTCATTTTCAGCTGAATTGGACATGGCAACAAGAATGCAGGCTTGAATCACATTATGTTCCAGGAACCTTTAACTTTGCATCATAATGACCTGCAGCCTAACAGAAGCAAATTGCGAGTGGTTTCAAAAGGAGAAACTCTAATTTATATAAAACTAGTATTATAACTTAAGCAGCTCATTTTGAAAGCAAAATGAAAAACCTCATCATTCATGTGATGGCTCCTAAATGCATCCTTTACATTTTACCTGTAAAATGCTCTGTTTGCTGACAGGTTAAATGTACACTATACACAGAGAGCCAACATTTCTCTTTGTAACACCGCAGCAATCTTACTAGTTTTAGCAGCATTCTTATTATTTTCAGCTGTCTCCATTGTCTTCTAAACACCATAATTAGAAGCTTGAAAAGCTTACCACAACCAAACCCAATAAAGTCTCATTATGAACAAAATATTCTACTGTGGCTCAACAAGTGACCTTGTGTAGTCCAACGTGATGAAGCCTTCAGACTTCCTGCCCCATTAGGGCTTCAGGTACATATAAAAGTTTCTCTTCCAGTTTGATTTAGCAACTCCATGCAAGTTTTAGTTTCTTGGTCATAATTAATTTCTTACTGGTCTCTTTGTTTTGTTTTGTGCATAGAAAAGAAAACCTGTGTGTTGGAAGGGGTTCAGAGTGTCTCCTCTTGGTGGAGTGGTGATTTATAAATGAGTTGAATGAGAGAGTCAATGAGTAGAGAGCTGAAATAATTAAACAGTGTGACTCAAGTAAATAGAAAGGGGGGTGATTCTAGAGCCCAAGAAAATAGGGCCTATTTAGGGCCCAGTGACTTTTTAATTTGATGCTTAGCATATTTTCCCATTTGATTCAAGTCTTCTTGAACTGTATCCAAAAGTGAAGCCCTATGTGAGATATGATAAATTAAACATTATTGGTCATATACATATGAGTATAAATGAGTACATACTTTTTTCTTTCATAAGGAGATAGAGAAAGCAGAGTGTTCTAGATATCTAATGAGGGTTGAAGTAAGAAAAACTAAGTTAGGAAGATTAGAAAATGCCTCTTCTAGTCTCCTGTTTTACCTGGGATTGTTGCTAATTTGAATACTTTGCTTCACTATGTTGCCATGTCTTTTTGTGTTGCCTCTAAGCCTGGAAATATTAGGTGGGGGAGAAGTGGGTATGTCCTGGTATTCTATGTCTGTCTTAGGGAACACTTCCCAATAGCCAGGAAGACACAGAACTACTTGGTTATGAAATATTCACCTTTAAACCAAGCATGTGAAATGTGAAAATACATTTTATTTATTTTTTCTTTCTTTCCTATTTTACTGGTGAAACACTGAACTCTGAAAAGTGGGTATGTCATGATTGATTTTAATAAATCCACTTATCTATCACATGTTTTCAATGTTTCCTGACTGTTTGCTAAATATCAAGCTTAATCTCTCTTACTTCTCTGAACTTTAGTACACATTGAAGTGTATCAATCAGTACAAACCTCATGGAAGCTGCTAACCTCTGAAATCTCATCTCAAATTGGTCTCCCAACCAAGGCCAGCCCCCATTGGCAACATTGCTTTTTCTCTCTTCACTTTTAGACTGAGTATAGAGGCAGATTCTCTTTGTCCTTTTCTCTCTCTTCTCTGCTACCTTTTCCCCAGAAAACATACACATGCACATGAAACTTGCAACTGACTCTCATCCAAACAAGGAGAAAGTGACTTTTAGAGCAACTCTCCTCTGTAAGGCAGTGGGGTTCAAAATGCAATTTGAGAAGTGTCCCCATGTCAAGTTCATATCAGGGAAGTAGGAAAATGATCCACTGACTTGAAAACCTCTGGACGTTGCCAGGAATCTGCCTTTACAACAGGCTCACCAAGCACCTTGTAAGTTATTTAACCAGAGAGCCACTGCCTTGGGAATCTCATTCTCTACCAAGCACTATTCCAAAATAACATAATTAGTTAATCCAAAATTAACTAACTCTCAAAAGACAGGCACGTTATCACTTAAGTTCCTGAGTCTGGCACAGAGAGAAGGTGGAGAAAGGAGATTTTACTTCCACTGTACATGTTATTTTCACACCCACTTTCATTGTTATAGTTCCTGAGGAGAGATGTCAACATAAAGAACTCTGAGGATGCAGGATGGCAACCCAGCTGATGCAGAATGGTGACGCAGCTGACCAAGGGGCACTGTCCTCCACTGGCTCACTGTGATGGCGGGGTGGGGGCTGGAGGGGACTGCACCTTCCTGTCTGTCTACCTTGCTTGGCTCAGCTTTGGGACAATGCTTCCCAGGACAGTTCCCAATGTGAAAATCTCCCTGATTATAAAAATAAAAAGGAATCAGAACTGCTGCATCCCACTGGCTTTATTTTTAAAAATCAAATAAAAAGTAAATGCCTGCTAAATGCAGTTTCCCCATATTCAAATCTTTAAAATTGCACTTTGGGCACCTATATTTTTCCAGATGGTAATTTTATCCTCATGCCTGTTTCAGATGATCCTTAGTAGCAAGGCTGGGTCTTTAGAAAACACTTTTTAAAAATATTTTTGTCTTCTTCTAACTGGATGTAGCCTGTAATCTGAAGATTCAGGATTTCTAATCAGTGTGAGATCCAGCAGAGAATGAAACAGAAAAGGCTCCTTGTTTTTGGCGATAACTTAAAAATTCAACAAAATCCTGACAACACGCTCCTGGCGACTGCACAGTCATTCCAGTGTGTGTATGATGCTGTATTTAATTTGCCTTGTTTGGCAGAAACTCTTGAAGGACTTTGACTTTTACCTTTCTGGTGAGAAAAGCAGGGAAGGAGAAATTTTTAAAGAACAACTAAAATCAACCTCTATGAAGGGATTTGAGAATACAGCTAAATGTGGGTAGCAATGAACTTGATTGGATAAATTAATGATACTGAATGAGTTAATGGTCCCAAATTCTCCACTGATAAAGCCTCTGGATCTCATTTTTTGGAGATAATTTCTCTATTAAAAAAAAATAATCCAACCTTTCAGCATGACTTCTCAGGTCCTTAGAATTGAGGCACCATGTGCCGTTTTAGTCTCGTAGCTCCACCAATCCCACACCTACGTGATCTAGTCTTCGCTAATGATTTTGTTTATAGGACATGCCATATTCTCTAATGCCTTATTGTCTTTGCATCTGCTGCTTTTTTTCCTCTGGAAGATGTTTCCTCTCTGCCACTCTCCTCACAACTGCTCCTCTTTACCATGTTTTGAATGAACAAATAAATCTCACGTGATGGACAGCTAAGAGCCATGCCAAGGGAAATTAGTTCTACCCCTGAAACATGATTGCATAAGTAATAATATTTTGTAGAAATAGATTGCCTAAAAATAAGCATTGATAGTTTTTACCTGTAAAGAATATGTATTCCAGATATCCTTAAGTGCCATAGGTGTAAATAGTGCAGAAGGATGAGAACCAACAGATGAAACAATAACAGAGCAGGAGCCGTAAACACCCACTGAGGTTCTGAGGGAAAAAAAAAAGTCCTCCTAAACTGCAGTGTCATCGCTGCAGTGTTAAGAAAGTGGGGTGTTGGTCAGTGGACCTGGATAAAAGGCCCAGATTTCTATTCACGGTCACAAGAAACAGCAGGCAATTACAAGGACTATAGGTCTGTATAGATTTTAAAATACCTTCTCAAATTATTGAACATAGACTGGTCCACCCCTCTTTTTCCTCCTAAGGCTTTGACCTCTTTAAGCCAATTATATTTTTTCCAGTCCTGACATCATGTGATTTTGAAATCTGCTCTAATTCAAAGGCCCAAAGTGCATTTTTAAAGATTTGAATATGGGATTCGGCTGCCAAAGCTGCCTCTGCCTCCAGGTGTTGCTATTTTGAGAAGGTAAGGGTGAGGTGTATTAGGCTTTTGTTCTCTCCACTCCACCAAGGCTGCTGCTGTCCAGGTGACAGAGCCAAACCCAGTGACCTACTTTAGGTCCTCATCTTAGTTGGGCCATCGGTATTTTGATTATTGAAGCCCTTTCTTGGTTTTCTTCTGATATCCTCTTTTTTGATTCCTCATCATTTTCCAAACTCTTAACACTGGAGTGCTTACAGCTCAGTTTGTTAATATCTTCTCTTTATTTGTATTCACTCCCTAAGTGCCATCATTCAGCCTCATGGCGTTCATACTTACGGATGGGGTCGCACAGAGTCAAACACAACTGAAGCAACTTAGCAGCAGATGACTCCTAAATATATGTCTCTGGTCCCAGTGATGCACCTAAACCAGCTCGCCTGTGCACAAGAGCACATTTCTTCCATACTCTGTATTCAATCACAGTGACCTCACCTTGGTAACTAGAAGTCAGCTATGGAAGGTATTTATACCAAAGAAATTGGCAATCTCTGCTACATATTGGACTTCTTTCTTTTCCCAGAAAGAAAGTTGTTAAGCACTTTCCAGGCCACCATTTTTCCTGAACTTCAGATCCATGTATGGCAGTGTATCTAGCTGCCTACTGGATATTTTCCTTTGCAGATCAAACATGTCTCAAACTGAATTCCTCTCTGCCAACCCTGTCATTCTCACCTCAGCTTCCCCCTCAGTAAGTAGCAACTCCATCTTTCTAGCTGCTCAAGTAAAAAATATTTTAGTCATCTTTGACACCTCTTTTTCTAACATATCTTATTGTCAAGTGGTTAGTAAATGCTATTGGTTTTACCTTCAAAATATATCTAGCATATTCAAAATACTTACTCCAATGACCTCCATGGGATGCATGGATTAGATACCAGAGGGAGGGAAAGAAGAGTTGTTTCTTGATAGAGCTGACTTGACTTGTTGCTGCCCCCTTGACTAAACACTGAGTCTTCTTTGCTTCACTTTATAGCAGACTCCATTCACGTATCCTCTTATGTACTTGTTTCAAAGAGAAATAGACAGCATGGACTATTTTTATCTGTATCACTCCTGCATACAATCAACCACATGGGCGGTGTATGTGGATTCTCTATTTCTACCATTATTCTAGTTTATGCAACAAAAGGCAACAAGTCAAATGTGGGCTTCCCAGGAAGCTAATGAAGCTTAAGCTTCAGAATCACTTGCCTGGACTCATGTGAGGTCTGGGAATGGCAGAGAGGCCTAGAGTTTTCTAGGTGGGGAGGAAAAGCCAAGCTACCACTTGAAAAGCAAGTCAAAGGGGCCAGTTATTGAAATCTAATTTGCTGATTATATAATATATGAAAAGAAAGTTAACACACAGTCTATCTAAATATATTTGAAATATTTAGGAGAGTTTTTTTTAAGAAGATGCTCAAGCCATCTTCCTGATTTCTGATCAAAAGAGTTTAATCCTGATTTGATTTGGATCTTCCAAAGAGTTTATACTACACTGTTACATGATCTATGTGTGCAACAGGAACTTTGACAATTCCCTGTTGAAATAAACTCAAAGCAATAATACAGCAATTATTATCCCAGAATATACTAATGGTATATAATGGGATTTCAGAAACATCAACCATTAACCTCTGCTCAACTATCTTATCTTCTGAAGTATTACTTTCTTTTTTTCTCCTCTGGCACTAGCATTTTGGAAAGTTGTACCGACTCCATCTGCCCAGAAAAGTACAGAGCAGGGAACAGGGTTTTTCAGACTGAGAATACAGAAAAACCACACTAACAGCCCAAGAGAATAATGTCCTTTTTTTTTTTTTTAAGTTTTCCAACTTTTACACTTCTCATTGGCTAGCTTTTGAATGGTTGAAGTGCAGATGGGTCATCTGCCTTAAATGTCACCCACTATCCTGTTAACAGCCAACAACAAAACAAGCAGATGGCTAGAGAATGGGGTGGGGGTGAAGGGCAGATGGAGAAGGAGGGAATGCTACTGGAAATAACTCAATTCTTGATTTAGCAAGTTGTGTGTATAGAACTCTGCTGGAAAAGTTCACAGAAGTTATACTTTTGGAAAGTCAGGAAGATTGGATTACATCTTTAAAATAATTGTTCAAATAAATGGACCAAAACACAGGAGAAGCCTGTATTGACTTTCTGTTTACCCAGAAGGGGGAGAAAAGTACAAAACAAGCTTTTCTTTAACTACAATGGCAATCTTCTAATAGCAGCACTGACTGGCTCCAAAATACAGGACTCAGAGGTTGATAATCATCTTTCAACTTGGGTTATTGCATGCAATTTTTCACATTCATTCAGCTTTCTTCATATAGCTCTTAGTAAAGTAACTCTCTTAACAATAAAAGCTTTTATGGAGCCCATTACATTGGAGAGCTAACCACTCCTATTTTTTTTCCTTCTTCATCTTCTTTTTATTGGCTCCTTGGAATATTTATAGCTGCCTTTGTTCTCGCTGCAAAGTTATACATCTGGCTTCGTGTGGCCATGTTCGTTTTTTGTTGTTGTTATGATTGGGTATGGAATGGCTAAGCATGTGTGTATGTTTGAGTGGCTTCGTTTTTCCACACATGTATCTGTCTTTATCATCCTGTCGTTGCAACTGTTCATTGTATAGCTGTGGACTGTCCACCTCTGGACTCCTTCCACTGTGAGTTTCTTGACATAAAACTTTATGTGCTGCCATGCTACTTCTTCCTGATAAACAGGTTCTCTAGTGGAGGGAGCCTTGACTGAGATTGGGCTTCAGGAACAAGAGCTTGGCTCCCTGAACACTAAATGAGCAGATCAGATTCCCTAGTTACGAGTTTCACGGAACTCAGTTACATAAGCGGAGCAGGCACAGTCTGACCTGGAGGCAGAAAGAACAAGGGAGCTTATTCTGTATCCCAGCCTCGTTGACATGAGCACAGCATGTGTGAGAAGACAGCCATCTTTACTGCTCCATTAAATGCATTTAGGCATTACAACATCAGCACCAAAGTCTCCAAGCTCGTAACAAACATCTCAGCCTTGTCAACCTCATGCCTCCGGCTATTAAGTCCATCCTCTTATCTGAAAGATGAGAGAGTGGTAGAGATGGCTGATCTAGAGCCAGGGTGTCTGCCTGAGTTATTTAACTCACTGAGTCTCAGTTTCCACACCTGCAAAATGGGAATAATAAAAATATTTACCTTATAGAGTGATAGGGGGCTTTCCTGGTGGCTCAGAGCTTAAAGCATCTGCCTGGAATGCTGGAGACCTGGGTTCGATCCCTGGGTCCGATCCCTGGGTCGGGAAGATCCCCTGGAGAAGGAAATGGCAACCCACTCCAGTATTCTTGCCTGGAGAATCCCATGGAGGGAGGAGCCTGGTAGGCTACAGTCCATGGGGTTGCGACTGAGCAACTTCACTTTCACTTTCTATAGAGTGATAGAATTGAGCTAATACTAGTAAAGTGGGTAAAAGAATACCTGGCCCACAGTAAGATCTTAAAACACTGGATCTTATTAACCCTTTAGTTAGAATGTAAGCTCCATGAGGATAAATTTGGTCTGTTTTTTCACTGCTGTATCTCTAGTACCTAGGACTTAGTAGGTGCCAATAGATACTTGCTGAGGGAATTCCTCACCAGGTTAACTTAAGATTTGTTCCAGGAGAGAATCAGGGAAAGGAGTTTCCTAAACATCATATATCAGGAAGCCATGGGCCTGGTTCCTGTTAAGTGCCTGCCCATTTAAGGAAAATTGTGTTGAAAGGGGTTTGGAGGTGCTCCACCTCTTGATATTGCTTCTAGGTCAGTAGCTCTCAAACCAATCTAGAAGGCAATACAGGTAATTCTCTAATCCACAAAAATCCACTTCTATTTTCCTGCCTTCCTTCCGGTAGAAGAACAGGAAACTGCCTCTCCCTCCCCAGCACATCTCCTACTGGAGAAATTCTCATCACCTGGAGGGGTCAGTTCTCATGACTCCTCTGCTGTGAGGCTCACTTTGAAGGTCTTTGGCAATGGAGGCTGTAAATGTGAACATAAAACTGGTGTTGCCAAAGGCAACTGGGTATCACAGATCTCTTGACTTTGAAGGCTGGAGTTTGCCAAGGCAATTTTAGACCAATTTGTTCTTTATTGTTTAACTGTAGCAGAGTGTTAATGTGGGACTCTTTCTGAGTAAGTTTTTAGCTGAGGCCCTGAAAGCACAAAGCAATAGGTGGCAAGCATGTGTATAATCTTATTAATCTATAGCTTAATTTCCCTATGGACCCATACTCACCTTCATGGCACCTTTAGGTAGCTAGATGACTTGAAGACAAACTAGGTCCCTTAAATTCTTTCATGCAGACAGTCTTCAATATGGAGTCCATGAAGGAACCACAAGTGGCTTTAATGATGAATGAGTGGGGCAGAGGTGCCCTGGTGTTGCCTTTGCCCACCTCAAGCCTTGCTCTTTTACCTGATTCTTTCAGGAACTCCCTGGGGTATATGTTGAGCAGTCAGATGCAGTGGGTCACCTGTACTCAACATTATGGAATAGGCTACTCACCACTCAGAAGAATGTGAGCGTTGTTGCAGAAATCAAGAATTTACTGGAATATTAACCACTGCCTGGTAATCCTGGGGAACCCGGAAAGTCACAGAATGCTTCAGCCCAGCTCAGGGCATATACGGGGAAGAATTTTTTCTTCTGGAGTTGCTGCAAAGAAGCAGTTGAGTCACTAGGGTATAATCCCAGTGGTCCATGGGTATGGAAGGCTTTTCCAATACAAAGGAAATATCAGTAACTTCTGACTGATTATATCCTCACCTTCTCTGTGCCTATGCTCTCAGGTAGCAATTAGGGAATGTTTATGCTGCTGAGCTCAAATTTAGCTTTGGAAGGATTGAAAAAATACAATTTCTTGTATTCATGTGACATACAGTTCAGAACGGATTTTTGAAAACTTAAGCACATTCTCTTAAAAATGGATAGGGATGTGTTTTAAAAGGAAGAGACAGATTCAGAATGTGAGGTCTTCTTTGGGTCAGGAAACTCGAAGTACAAAGAGATTGGGCTTGACAAAAGGTAGAGGATGGCAAGTCAGAAGATCTTGGCTGGAGCCACTATGAACACTGTCTTGAAAACATGAACGATGTGGACTTTGCCTGAGTGCCATTGGGTAAAGTCTCACTTGAACAGCCCTATCCCTTTAAGGGCAGTCACTGTGACTCACTGGACATTTGTTAAAGCTACATGACAGATCCCCCCCTCCAGCCTTTATCCATCTCAAGGGCTAGAGAAGCAAAAGTATGAAAATGTGCCTTAAATACATCTCTCTTCTGTTATGAGTCCAGGGCTCCTACAAGCTTTGTGGTGTCTTCTTTCTATGTAAGCCTGAAAGGTCAGTTGAGACTCACTACACTGAGCTCAGTTTTAATTGAGTCAAAATGTAGGAAGTTTAATAAAACTTTGGTGAAGTATTGAAATGTAAATTTAAATATTTTTGATATCTATAATTATGGAATAATCTAGTACAGAAAAACAGGGTTAGTGGTGAGTGCCAGGCATCTCGGATTTATTTTTCTAAAATAATGGAAAAATTTGTTTTCAGTCACTGTCAGTTCAGTTCAGT
>SJYT01083434.1:37875-69689 GCA_006410635.1 Cephalophus harveyi | reverse complement strand
CTCAAGAGTCTTCTCCAACACCACACTTCAAAAGCATCAATTCTTCGGCGATCAGCCTTCTTCACAGTCCAACTCTCACATCCATACATGACCACAGGAAAAACCATAGCCTTGACTAGACGGACCTTAGTCGGCAAAGTAATGTCTCTGCTTTTGAAAATGCTATCTAGGTTGGACATAACTTTTCTTCCAAGGAGTAAGCGTCTTCTAATTTCATGGCTGCAGTCACCATCAGCAGTGATTTTGGAGCCTAAAAAAATAAAGTCTGGCACTGTTTCCACTGTTTCTCCATCTATTTCCCATGAAGTGATGGGACCAGATGCTATGATCTTCGTTTTGCCTCACAGTATTTGTGAAATTCAAACATACTTGTACAATGCTAACATTTTTTAAATGTACCAATGACAATAGGAGATAAAAAAGAGGCATTTCTTAAGTTGGTAATTGATTTTTTGGAAATACAGAATGAACTCAAGCATGAACAAGTAAATTTGCTGATTTTTCATTCCCAGTGTAGACTGCCCATCTTATTAGTAACATAAAAATCCTGGGAAGACAGTGCCAGTTAGTTTGGATATTAATTTTGAGCTACTCTCTGGAGCAGTGCCTGTGGGCTACTTAGAGGATAGAATGCAATCTCTAATTAGGGCAAGCTGCCATTAAAAAAAAAGGAAAAATTAACATTTGTTTAGCGAAAGATAAATATTTATCAAATAATTAATTAATAATTATTCTTGAAAGTGGATCCTTTATCTGGGCTTAATTTTTAATGAAAATAATTTCCAATATTTAATTTTTTTCCTTTAAAAACAAAAAAAAGAGGTATCCTTTTATTGGAAACTGCTGTTTCTAACCACTTATTTTCAGATTTTAACAACAACAACAACAAAAAAAACTGATGTGAACTTCACTCCTTACTTTAAGACCTTTTAGGCTTTAGAATCCTGTATGGTTCAAGAATACTTTGTTGGGATTTTGTGCATGAACAGACAAACAAGCAATTAAATGACAAAGCAGCATCTTGTCTTTTATGTTGTAAGAATAATTTTCAATACTGGAGCTATTTTCTCCTTGAATAACCTTTTGTTTCTGTCTGCAAATGTTGAAATGCAATCTGGTTTAATTGTTTTTCAACTTGTTAGTGTGCTGCTGGTTGTGCAGAAGGTTTATCCACGAGTCACAACTAATGAAGGTTTCAGAACTCTCCATAAATCTGTTAAACATCTGCTGTATACCCTGGACTCCCCATCTGAAGGTATTATATTTCTATCTTTCTGTATTCAATTCTGCATTGCAATTCTGTATTCAGTTCCATTAGGAATAGAAAACAAATGCAACTGAAGCAACCATTTATGCACGACATTATTCTTAGGTGGGAACATATGTTACTACTAAATCTGGCTCTTTAGCTAACCAAAGTGGGGAGACAAGGAGAAATGGTTGGAAAAGAGGCTGTGACTTTCTAGGATTTTTATTTTTATGAAAATGGTCTCTCTTAGCTATATTATAAAGCTATGTTTATACTTGGTACGAAAAAATAAATATCAGAGAAAGGGACTAAGCCTCAACAAGTAGATTTCTACCACAACTTTTTGAACAAATGCCTACATTGAATTGCAGTATTTTTGCCCTTTTTCCCAAAATTTGACTTTTTAATCAGAATGAGTCTTTGGATAAAACTCACCCTTCAGCCAGCCATCTTGAAAATTCATGATGGACATCAGAGCGTGAATAGATCAGTATAGACCTACTGTTCCATCCAGTAAGACAAACGATAACATTTTGCTAGTGAATCAGAAAAGATCATCTTTGCATATAGAGAAGTGCACACACACACACACACACACACACACACACACACACACACAGCCATATACAGACAAACATTTAGGACTATAAGGAATAAATCCCTACTTCACAAGTGAAATGTTTGGTTAGTATTTACTGCTTCTGAATGAGTTTAGGAATAGGCTTTCTCAACTGAGCTTGTCAGCTTTTAAGTATGTAGACTTGACTTTTGGATTATAGATAATTAATCAGGTCACAAGCTGATTGTTTATTACAAGATCTTAAACTATTTTCATATAAAATGCTGGTTTTAAAGGATTTAAAGACTTCTTGAAGGAGGATCTAACATACTCATGGATACCAATTTCTTAGTCTACAACAATTTTTATGCCTTCAGTCACAGAATTAATGACTAGCTTGCAGGATTGATTGTTGTTAAATTCAGTGATCTTCATGAACATTAGGGTTAAAAAAAAAACACCTTGTGCTTTTAAGAAAAGGTCCAGCCCAGAAAAATCAGACAGTACAATAACAAACACTATTTATTTCCTCTGTACATTTTTCTGTTTGCATTTTAAAGACTTGAGAACTTCAGATTTCTCCTTACCATTCTTTTCCTTTTCATCTTCAAACTTACACCTTATAATTGTATAGAGGGATAAAGTTGAAATTTTTGTTACAAAGGACGTAAGTTCTTTAGTGCCTTAGAAGCCAAAGAACCTCTCATTAACTGAGGCAGCAAAACACTTTTCCTGATGAACAATATAGCTCAATTTTCAATATTTAACAATGGCCATGTTGCATTTCTATGGTTACGCTCATAATTTCGACATGTGTTAAACCATGCCATTGGATAATCAGAATGACAAGGAAATATTAATACATTAAGGATATATGTTTTTATTTTTAGAATTAGATGTGCTTATATTTGTTTTTAAAAATTTCCTACACATGTGACTTCATCAGTCTAAAGATACCAATGCAGTACTATTAAGGTCAGTTCCAATGTCACTAACCCCAAGCCCCTGCATGCATGCATGCTTGAGCAGAAATTTCATGACCTTAGAAAAATTCTTCCAAGTATTTCTGGGAATCCTTCAGGAAACCCAAACTTGTTTTGAAGTACAAATACCTGCCATGTTGCCCAAGCCACCCATGCTTACTCTTTATAGCATTTAGTGGTATTTGTGAACACATGTCCTCCCTTGGCTTTACAGTAAATAAACTGGAGTGAAATGGTCACTCAGATCAGAGTTGCTTGCCTGGGTCCTCTCTAATGATTGACAGGACTCAGCTAGCTTTGAAGGTCTCATTCTCTTCTTTCAAACAAAGAAAGTAGAAAAAATAAAAAGGTAGTATTTTTTTTGTGTGTGTCGATGATAAATATTTTATCTTAAGTCCTTTCTATCATCAAAACAACTCTATAAGAGGTATTTATTATCCCATTTTGCAGACAAAACAACTAAGGCAAAGGAAGGCTGGGCACTTTGCCTATGTTATACATCCAGCAAGTGACTAAACTGAGATTGAGAGCCTGAATCTGTCTATGCCCAAAGCCAGGTCCCCAAGCTCTGTTAAATGGCCTTACTCATATTTACCATCTGAGACATGTACACACTTGCTTCTAGGATATCTCACACAAGTACTTGCCACCACTAAGCCTCAGAATGGCTCCACTTTCAGCCAGTCAAAGAGTGTGATTCATTGTGCCAGATTCCTTCCCACATGATACATTTTTCAGGAGCCATCGCTCCATTCCTCTCTACACTCCATGTCTAATTCGAACTTCCACACCCCATGTCTACTTTTGATTCAGCCTTGATTATGAACACACTTCAAGGTTTTTTCAGAAGCCTCCTCAGCAGCCATGACAATACAGAGATTGCTAATAAACATTTGAGAAGATGTTTTAAGGAATCTTAACTTCCTGTTTTAAGGAATCTAATTCTCAGCTCTGACCCAGTAAAGATCCCTGCTTCACTGTTTAGTATTTCCATCTATAAAACTGAGTTTTGAGGGTGAAGATTACCTTTTCTGGCTCATTGAAGTTTACTCTCTTGCCAAGTGGTAAATTACATGAAATTACATCTTTAAACAAAAAGCCATGTTTACTGGTGAAAAGAGGTTATCTGTGCACTAGATTTCTTTCTCTGTCTTTGGGCACCATTTTTATATATGCCTAATTCTACAAATAAAAATAAAACCTTGCTTTTTAAAGGGCTGTAACAATTTCCACTTAATTAAAACCCATTCAATACAGTACTTCTCAGATACTTTAAAGTCCAGAAGGACAAGTGCCCAGAGGGCAAAGTCCGTACTTAACATCAAGGTTAAGCCTATAATTGATATATACGAAGTTAATTTCTATTAGTTATTCATTTTAATAATCTGATGAAGAAGAGACATTCTATAACCGTAGAGTATACAAATGCTAATGGACTCAGTCACATAGTATACAAATGCTGATGAACCCATAGGAGTTCACAGTGAGCAAGATTTGATCTTGGAAAAATGGTTTTATACACTTTTACACTGCAGAAGCATAAATCTTCAGAGTCCTATCCTAGATTATTCTATATATATGCTCAGTTGCTAAGTTGTGTCTGACTCTTTGCGACCCCATGGACTGTAACCCACCAGGCTCAGACTCTGTCCATGGGATTTCCTAGGCAAGAATACTGGAATGAGTTGCTATTTCCTTCTCTAATTCTATATATGGATGCCAACAAATAATGGTTATTACCATTATTAATTAGGTTTATTTATACTGAGTATCTTCTTCTTGGTCCTTTCACTCACTGATACATTGCTGTCTTTAGAGCAATAATACTTAGCCGTCTTGAGCAGACAAGAGAGGGACTCCTGCCAGAGAGCAAAACTGAAAAAGCCATTCTGCCAAGTTACTAGGGATGGTACAGACATTACTCAGACATGACTGATACCGAGGAAGACAAGGAGGTTTTTAATTCTGTGAGTCTTTTACATGCATGCTTATTTAAATAAACAAAATGATCAGCATGAGAAAAGTACAGATGGCTGCCTAGTTTTGTGCTACGACCTTTTTAGAAGACTTTAGAACACACTAACTAGAGACAATGGGAGAAGTATTAAAGCTGTCAATAAAGTACCCTATTGAAAATGATAAGGCCAATGTTGAAAAATGACAGCACTGGAACTTCTGGATTATTTATGAGGAATTAAGAGTGTCTACAAAAAGAGTGAAAAAAGTAATACCATTTCCTTAAAGGAGTTGAATGTGAAAGCATTGGATTTCTGATGTTTTTATTTATGCAATAGCTATTTTAAAATTTTGTATATGAATGTTGTTGGACTTACTCTTTTTTTTATTCAGGAAAGTGTCTTTTTTAAAAAAAATTTAATTGGAAGAAAATGGCTTTTTGTGTTGGTTTCTGCCATAGAGCAACATGAATCATTCATAATTATACGTGTATACTCTCCCTCTGGAGCCTCCCTCCCCTCCTCTCATCCAGCCCCTCTAGATCACCACAGAGTGCCAGACTGCGCCCCCTGTGTTATATATGGGGTATTACTCAGCTACACTTACCCTTCAATGATAGAATGCTATGCAGCAAGCTGACTCAGGGACCCATTTAACTTCCAGGGGTAATTCTCCGCCTTGAGTTAGATCTTCATATATGGTTTCCATTAGACACAACTTAGTGATTGCCTTCCACACTTCAAACCTCACACTAATTGAGACCACTCAGAATGGTTCTATAAACATTAGTTAATTTGCATTCACAGCTGCATTCAATTGAAATCACTGGCTGGTTTTGAAAGATAAAAAAATGTAGATGATGGCAGATGTTTCCTAAGGCTACATTCTAGACAACTGAAGGCAAACAACCGAAAAAATCTGGTGACTCATGAGATTGAAATTGGTTTCATTTGATTAACAAGTCACCAAGGTAGTCAATCTGCATTATAATATTTGAGTCATCTATGCATACAGGTCATAGGATAAAATAATGTAATGGTTTGATGCACAGAGAAATAATTTGTTAGAAATGCATATGCCTAACCATTGGGATTATTTCAGTTGGGGGGCAATTGATAAATACATATTTTAAATGTTTCCAGTTGAGCTTAGACATCTCTGTAAAGTCATTTGGAGAAAAATTCTGCAGACTGCCTGCTTTTCTTCTCATTAATTTGACCTGGGATGATTTTTACTTAGAAAAATAAATCCTTTAATGAAATGCTAAATGTTATCTCTTTAGGTGGCTCTGATAATACAACACATTTGTGGGGTGAGGAAGATGGACAGTCACTATCCCCAAGCAGCCTGGCTGCACAGTAAGTCTTTGTTGGTTTGTTGGTTTGTTTGTAAATTGCTAAGTAACTTGACTGAATAAGCAAGCAGCACAATTCATAAACATCATTCTTTCATCAGTGTGTAAGACCATGGAATAGAAAAAATCAACTATTGACTGACGAAAGAAAAAGTTAAAGTTGAAGTGCAGTAAAGTTGAAACTTGTTTTTTGGTGTTATTCAGTGATACTTTTAGATAACGCAACATGAAGATCTGGTTTTCAGTTCTAAGATTGCATGTTCTGTCTGGATAGGTCACCTTATGTCTATGAGGAAAATCTAGCTGGAGGCCCAATTTCCAACTCTTTTCAAAGTCTTTCATCTTCATATGAAAGGTGTAAAAGTCTCCAACTTTTTACATTACTGTTGATCTCAGTTTTTAAAAATTGACATTAAAAATCAAAGCCCCAAGGTAATGGAAACTTTGTTTGCTTCAGTAGTATTCAAGTAGCCAAGACTGTTTATAAGTTATTTAATTTTGTACTGTTTGTGGTTCATGAAAATATTTATATATTTACCTATTCCTGAGACAGTGAATAGGCAGTGGAAATAACAGCAGTAATATTGGCTTCTAAGGACCATTAATATAAGCAGTTCTCTGAAGTAACTAACAGTTATGGTAGAAAATTCAAGCAGTTGCCTGTAAAAGCTCACTGAAGTAAATTCACATAGTTCAAGGCAAATTTAGAGACTAGGTGACCTGTTATGTAAAAGTTGTTTTGGCCTGATAAATTATACTATTGAAATTATTTAACTTTAGTCCCAAAAGATATGTTTTTGTGGGCTAATGGAAATGGAAACAAATAGTAGGACTTATTTTTAACCATTCATTTCTTTTTCTAAAATAGAATCTATGCGATTGTTTATAAACTTTCTATTAATCAGTGAGAAGTTTCCCAACTCTGGGTAATTCTAGGCAAAATGCTTCCATCAACAACCACCTCCTCTTTCTGCCCCCTTTATCTCTCCTCTAAGGTGCCTGAACCAGATGCTTCTCCCAAGAGCAGTCTTGCAGCCCTGGGCAATTTTCCCCCAGACAGGATTCCATATTCCAAATCATCAAGTCTTTTCAACACATTCCCTATATAGCCAGCAAAATATTTAAAAAAAAAAAAACCTCTGACTTGAGACAACTGGACACTTATTGCTGAAGCCAGGTATCTTTATCAGAGCCTTGAGGGCATCCGTAGCATTGATAGTGCTAGCTCTTCAGATGTGAAAATTATGCAACAAATGTAGTTGGTAGCTGACAGCTAGCTGACAGGTTATTAGGAAGAATTCATTACTTTTAAGATGGCTCTCGTTGAGATTGGTGAAATTAAGGGATTTCTTATCTTTGGGCTCCCTTTCCATTCCCACTTTAAAATAATCACAGAGTGGAAATACTTGGCATGAGATAAAAGTGTTTGTAGTCCAGAATTTTCTTTGGAATCCTGCTCAAAAATATTTTTTCCCTCATAGGTCTTCTCCCTCCTCCTTATCTTTGCACTAAATTTACTTTTTTTGTTGTTGTGTGTGTACATGAACAACATGCACGCATATATCTGTAAGTTCATCTTTTTTGGTAAGCATTCTTAGGATGTAGGTAACATTTTATATAAAATATGTAAATTAAATGGTTTAAAGAAATACTTGGGATGTTTATGCCAAAACAGTTGGCATATATATATATCTTAATTTTTGGTATATATTAAATATAACCTCAAAAATCTTGGTAATCAGATGTTCTTCATGGAACTAAGATAATGGCTGATATGCTATTTCAAGGTCACTTTTAGCTCAATATTCTTCTATTTAAAGCTTGAAAATTTGTCATGAGAAGTTCTTGTGCTATTTCATTTGAAAAGGTAGACAAATATTTTGCTATTGAGCATGGCACTAAGATGGAAATGGCTCAGTGCTATAATAATTATGACAAAGAGGAAGACAAACACAAAAGAAAGAGAGGCAATAATAAGAGGAGAGTCTCTGGTCAAAGAAGTGCCTGAACAAAAGCAGGAAAGCTCAGGAATGGGTGCAGTTTTTCTAAACATGGAAGCTATGGACTATATTTAAATGAAAGTCAGCCATCTGACCAATAAGCTGTGCCCCGACTGGTAATTGTTAGAGACTTTTCTTGCCATAGATTTTCTTGTTTAAGTTTCTCAAGGACCCAGTGTCATTAACCCACATCCAAATACCCTGAGACTTTAATGTTAGTGCAAACATCATCCTACATGTTTACTGGCTATGCCAGGATGAGTCTTTTCCATTAGTATTTGAATAAAATCTAATTTAGCATCTAATATAACTAGTTAATTTGTGTGCTGTGCAGTTTGATTCAAAATAGATGATACCCAAATCAACCATTGACATTTATTCTGTCTCTGCTGTACATCAAATTCAATAATAGACACTAAGGGGAGAAATTAAAAAAATAGAGATGCAGCCTCACAGATGAAGTGACTGAGCATGTGTAACATGCGCACATTTACTCACATAGGTTTGCCTCAAAAATATTAGACTATGTCCTCACATGCAGTTGATTTGAAAGGAATACACAAAGTGGTTAATTAGGGAACTCTGAGTTGGTTGCTTAAAAAAAAAAAAAAAAAAGGAACTGACATTATTCAGTTGGATTCTACCATTTCTTTTTAATCACAACTATATGAATTTAAATTATTTAGAGAATGTTATAAGTGGAGGGGACCTAGCAGATCACCCAGCCCCCTATCTCTCATTTGACAAAAGAGGAAGCTGAAGTCCAGAGAGAGGGTTGCCAGATTTAGAGGAGAAAGGAAAGGAAAGAAACATGCAAGACTTGTGGGATGTACTTACACTGAAAAATTTTGTTATTTTGCTGACATTCAGTTTTAACTGGGATCCCTGTCTTTTATCTGGCAACACTAGCCTAGTGATTTTTCTTTCAAGTAAACGTGCCTAGAAATGATCTTAAGATCACTTAGATTGGATAGTAAAGTAATTTAATATAAAGGTAATGCCCATGGAAAAGGTAAATACTCAGAGAATCCAGAGTAGTGCTGTCATTGTGCAGTTGGGCTGGATGGGGGAAGATGTCCTACTTGCCAGGGTTTCAATGCTCATGTCAACCAAGTGCCAGACAACTAGGGACTCACAGGATCGCAACAAAATAGCTTTACTTTATTTCTATATGACTTAATTTGCATCTTCTTTTCTAATTCTGTAGGCTCCTAATACTGGAAAAGTTTGAAGATGCCCTCTTAAATATATCAGCAGATAGTCCTTATATTCCTTACTTGGCATGTGTGAGAAATGTCACTGGCAATTTAGCCAGGGGATCAAAAGGTAATGCTCTTCTTTCTTAAGAGTCAAAATGCTACTCATGATTTCTAATTTTGTTCTAAAATAAAGTCTTATGTTTGCTTTAAAGCAGAAGAAGCTTTTAAAACCTTCGTTTCCATATCCATCTGTTTCAGTGGTTTGATATATGAAGTAATATCTAATAATATTATTATATTACTACTCCTGTTGCAGCTGCTAGTACCACCTGGCCACCTGGACAAACTTTAATGTATAATAACCATATAAGAAATAATGTGAGAGTAAGTACATGAAAGTCATTCAGTCGTGTCTGACTCTTTGTAACCCCATGGAGAGTCCATGGAATTCTGGATAGCCTTTCCCTTCTCCAAGGGACCTTCCCAACCCAGGGATTGAACCCAGGTCTCCCGCATTGTAGGCAGATTCTTTACCCACTGAACCACCAGGGAAACCCAAGAATACTGGAGTGGGTAGCTTTTCCTTCCTCCAGTGTATCTTCCCAACCCAGGAATCGAACCAGGGTCTCCTGCATTGCAGACAGATTATTTACCAGCTGAGCCATCAGGGAAGCCCAAGAATACTGGAGTGGGTACCCTATCCTTTCTCCAGCTTATCTTCCTGACCCAGGAATCAAACCAGGGTCTACTGCATTGCAGGCAGGTTTCTTTACCAACTGAGCTATCCGGGAAGCCCAACGTGACAGTGACCACTTAGATAAACTTTCCATGTCTCCAGAATTAGGAGTTCACATAACTCTCCATGACATTTTCTATACCTTTAATCTTAGTTGTCAAAAAATAATAAAAAGGATAATGAAGACTTCCAAAAGCAGATGTAAATTACATAAATAAAGGCATTTTTGTAGCAGATTTTTTTTACTTCCTATCCTTACACACTCTTTTCCATCTTCTACCTACACGGACAACTGTGAAGATTACATTTAATCAAATATTTCTTTTTCTTTTTTAAAGATGAAACATCTATTTGTAGGAAATATACGTTCATTATTCCTACACCAAAATAGTTTTTTGTTTTTTTTTTTTTTGAGACTTACTGGCAAGCAAATAGCACAACAAATATTTGAGTGTGATCTCTCTATACTGGGCCTGAATTAATCAAGGGTGGAAGGGCATATTTGTATTACAGTGATTATACAACCTATTCTCTCTCAAACCCTTCAGCTTAATAATATACCCAAAATAAAAGCACATTCTATTCACAAAGAACCAATACTGTGTAGCACCTTTGCTGGAAATATTTTTGTCTCTAAGCAGAATATCTATGAATATTTTAAAAATAATGAACTCTATAGCCTCCATGGTTCAAGGAAAGATTAAATTTTCACTCATTTTATAGTTAGATTCAAGTAGGCTATTATCTTAGAAAAAACGTAGTAATAAATTAGGATGAAGGTGTCTTTCAAATAGATTTCCTAAATGACCTTGCAGTTCACATAAGGTAATTCTTTTCTCCTCTTTTTCAGAAAGTTTAAGAACGCTGCACTCTACAATTCGATTTAAAAAATCTTTTCTTCAAAATGGTTCCTATGAGGATTACTTCCTTCTAGTTCCTGAAGTCTTGAAATCAAAAGTAAGCCATGAAAGGGGAGAAAAAAAAAAAGCCCTCAATACTTCTTGTAATTCTATGGAAAGATATATTTGTAATTTTTAACTCTGTATATTTATAAGTCCTATTCTTATTTGACTCTAGATTAATGCTAGAAAGGGGGTGACAGGTTCTAGTTGGTGCTATGTAATTGTATTTTGTTTTTAATTGGTGCCTATCTCTGTCTGAAATGACCCATAAGAGCCTAATTACTGAATGAAATATGTAAAAGAATGACTCCTGATATAGTCATCTTATTAAACTACATGATTTTAAAAGGCATTAAAAATTTGATTTCTAATTTGAGGTGTCCCTAGATTTTAAAACTATAAATGTTGATTTCAAAGCTAAGTGTTTTAGACTTCACAGTATACAAAAATCTCAGAAATTGACTCACCTTATTTTTATTATTATCAGAAGCAGAAACCCGTAAATCACATTAAAATGTATGATACTGAAGAAAGGGGGAAGAAGCCACAGGAAAAAAAAATGTTAACTCTGAAGTTTAAATTGGTTGGCATTTGTCTCTTTTTCTTTGTTTAACTCATGCATACACTATGCAGGTTCCCATGAAATCCACTCTATTTCTTAAATAACCCTATTAAATTTTGAAAGCAGCTTTCTGAGTAAGAACAGCAGTTTAATTGGATTTATGTAGCCATGGATAAAGTAAAATTAGAACTGGTTTATTCAGTGCAAGCAGGATGATGTCTGTATAGTCAACATGGTTTAATTAAGCAGGCATAGAAAACATGTGTCCCTGTATATTACAAATAAATATGCTAGATATACTAGATTACCTACATTGTAGGCTTAGTCTTCTACATGAATCACATTTCTAGTGTACTTAATTTAGCACTATCTTAGTTTATATGAGACCTATGTCTTAGTTAAATAGGAAAGAAGTTATGCATTCATCTGGAAAAGACCTGCTCATCCTTCAAGGGCAAGTTTAAATGTCACTCCTATAATATCAGAGTATCTCCTTTCTCCGTGTTTCCAAATAAGGACAATGACTTTGTGCACATATCATATATTTACCCATTCATTCATTCCATCCATCCTCTGTGCTCCCATAATGCTACTCTATTTATTTAAAAGATATAATCTCTAACCCCAGAGTCCTTGTAATCAATCCAGTGAAGGAGGTGGAAAAGCAGACCAGTGATTATAACACAGTGAGACAAGTGTTATGGTATGTGGTTGGACAGGATTCTGTATATGGAGGTGGTATTATCTGACTTCGATTGCAGAGGATGAAGGTGGAGAGAAGAAATTTCATGAAGGAGATACTCTTTACTCTGAGTCTTGCCAGGCTGTGTAAGATTATGTTAATAGTCCTACATTCCAGACATAGAGATGTGAGTTGGTAAGAAAACAGAGGTGTGAATCTGAAGGACAGCTAGGAGTTACCTGAAGTCATGGGTCCAGCTAGAGCACAAGGTGCTTATAAGAGAGGCAGGAAAGGAGGCTCAGATCCCCAAGGCCTGGGGGATCAAGGAGTTCGTTTAGTCAAGGAGTTTGAATGTGATCCTGAAAATTGTGAATTTGAAGAAAGTAAATTCCTCATTTTAGAAAAAGATCTCTCTAGGAGACTTGTGGAGGACAGACTGAAAGAAAGCCAAACGGGCTATTTTTGCAATAACCTAAGCAAACCGTGAGGCCCTGTAAGATGTCAGTGGCAGAGAACAGAAGAAAAAGAATGTCAAGAGCATTGTAGGAGGTTGAATTGACCCAGCTTGGCAGCCAGTGCATGTGAGGCATAGGGAAGTGGAGTCTCCAATTACAGTGAGATTTCTGGCTTTTGGAATTTACTACTTAGTATTATAACTTCTTGTATATGTGGGATCTATTTCTCCAACTAGAGTGTAAAATCTGATGAAATTGTGCCTTCTGCTTTTTCAAAGTATCACATCTAGCAGTAGCAGGATCTTAAGACCGGACTCACAAATGTGTAAAGAAATGATGGTATTAAAGCAGAGCCCTAGTGATATAATAGTGTTAGCAAGGCAATTACTCACTGTAGTTCTCAACTTGCAGAGTAACTGGGCAGCACACAATGTACACTGGGAAATGGGAACAATACATGCTCAGTCATTTGCACTAATGTCCTGGGAATGGAGAAAAGGATAATTGAAAACAGCATCCACATTTTGAGTATTCTGCTCCCCTTGTAGGCTATGTTATGAAAAAAGTTTGAGAAGCCACAGAATGAATAAACTATAATTCTGTTCCTTAGGTAGAAAATCTTTTGCTGTTTATAACAAGCATGGCTGCAATTTGCAATTGACAGAATCCATTCATTCCTAGACTACAAGCTCCATAGAAACATGAATAAGTGTGTTGTTTTACTGTGTACGCTCAGCACCTGGCATTGAGTCCAACACATATCATTGAAAGGATGAAGACACACTCCTAGAATTTGTCTAGAAACTCCTAGAACAAGATATGTTCTTGCTCCCCTGTTTTGTCCTCCCTGGTAATTAGTACCTTGATTGTGATAGTCAGGGCCCACCCTAACTTCTTTATTCATGATATTTCTAAGAAGGTTTAGGCCCTCAAAAATGCCAAATGTCTGTCATTCATTGGTAACATTTTTTCTGTTCTAGCACTGAACTTTCTACTCTTCTTGAGCTTTTGAGCTTTCTCCTCCCTTCATTGTCTGTTTTCTCTCTTCATTTCAGTCTCTCAGGTGGGAAGGATAACCTCCTGATTGAGAAACTACTCATAAAATGGATATTCCCCACATTAAGCAAAAATACAGATAGCACACTATTTATATTGTAACACTCTCACATTTTTTAAGAGGCCTTTTTTTTTTTTTTCTTCACCCGCTAAGAGCCCAGGAGCATTGCTATTTCAGCATTTTTATGCATATGGTATTTTGAGGTTTGTGCCATCATGTACTTACAATTCTGATTCAGATGCATTAGGAACTGTAGACAAAATCACAGCTGGACATGGAGTTAGTTATGGGTCATTGTTCAAGTTTAGGCTGAGACCTTACTATGTAGGTCAGTGTCTTGATACATAAGACTTTGAAAAACATGTAATCTGGACTTGACACATACTTTTGAAGAAAGAATTATAATTCTCTGAATGTATGTTGATTACTAATAAAACTATGAAGTTTCTAAAAGTTTAATGCAAGTATTTTTTTTACAAGAAAGTAGTTGTTCTTCAGCCACTCAGTCATGTTCTATTCTTTGCAATCCCATGAACTCCAGCACACCAGGCTTCCCTGTCCCACACCATCTCCCAGAGTTTGCTCAAACTCATGTCCATTGAGTTGGTGATGCCATCCAACCATCTCATCCTCTGTCATCCTCTTCTCCTCCTGCCTTCAGTCTTTCCCAGCATAAGGTCTTTTCCAATGAGTCAGTTCTTCACATCACGTGGCCAAAGTATTGGAGCTTCAGCTTTAACATCAGTCCTTCCAGTGAATCTTCGGGGTTGATTTCCTTTAGGATTGACTGGTTTGATCTCCTTAATGTCCAAGGACTATCAAGAGTCTTCTCCAGCACCACAGTTAGAAGGCATCATTTCTTCAGTGCTCAGCCTTTTTATTGTTCAGCTCTTAATGATAAATACTAAATGACCATCATGTTGCTCCTTGGTGGCTGTATCTCACAGTGCAGGGTGCATTATTAATCCTGAATTAAATCCTTATTTCAGAGGACAAATTCTACTTCAGTAGCAGGGCTAGATTTCCAATTTATCTTTCTATATATATTGCCTTATCAAGCCAAGATTATTCTATATGGACGTTTATTGGTTTCTTATACATGTATATCAAACTTGCAATTAAAAAAATATATTTCAGCCTCTACTGAGTAAAGTCATTCAAACTTACTACACCCCTAAAAGCTCAATTAGAAAAATAAATTGAGCTCCCAGTAGTTATCTTTTTATTTAAGAAATCACCAAAATAAAAGTCACTGGCAGAGAAGTTTGGCTCTATTCATTAGAAGTTTAATCATGTCTAATATTTGTAAAATCAAAGGAACAAGTGATAAATATATCATTAAATCTGGTAAAATGATTGAGTTTGTTGCAGAATGGAAAGTTTATCATAACAATAAGACTAGAATTTTAATACAATGAAACCATTTTAGATAGTTCAAACCCAGAAGTCAATTAGATATTAAATAGACCAATGATATTTACTGTCTAAAATGATTTGTGTTTAATTGCTAGTGCCTACATGTAGTTACTATAAATCTCTCATCCAAGATACATCATTGTACCTTTCCCATTTGACTTAAGCAAAGAAATATTCCTGAACTTTTTCTTGTATCATTTCTGTCAAAATGCAGCTGCTGATTGGAAACTGAGCTGTAATGAATGGCACATATATTTGCTTCTTTAGATGTTGCTCCAAATTATTTCACATCTTAAAATGAATAGCTCTAGGGTTGCTTCTGAGCACAACAGAACTAGCTTTCCCAGAGGCATAATGTTTTCCCCTAGGATATATAACTTGGGGATATATCTTCAGAACACACAGAGCATAGTGAACTGCAAGGAGGAATATACTTGACTGGGTAGGAAATTAGTTGATTTTCATTTTTCTCTTTTTTTTCTGAGTAAAGGATTTTAGACACCTTAAAGCATTCCATAGAACAAAAGTTTCCCTCCATAAATAAGAGGATAGAAGATAATGTCAGTCAGTAGCAGTGTAGACACTTGAAAAACCAGGTATATACACATCCATATTTTAAAATATGTGTGATTCTCATGCTGCAGTTTTTGAAAGTCTTTTTTTTTTTTTGGTCAATTAATTTTTTTAAACTTGTGGTAAAATACATATAACAAAATTTACCACCTTAACCATTTTTAACTCTGTAGTTCAGTTGTATTAAATATACACACATTGTAGAACTCTTAAGCTTGCAAAGAAAAATCCTGTATGTATTAAGCACCTAGTTCTCATTCCCCTCACCACCTAGTCCCTGGTACCTGCAATTTTACCTTCTGTTGCTGTTAATTTGACTGTGCTCAGTACTTCATATAATGGAATCATTCAGTATGTCTTTTTATGACTGGCTTATTTCACTTAGCATAATGTCCCAAGACTTATCTACATTGTAATATGTGAGAGAATTTCTTTAATTTTTAAGGCTGGATAGTATTCCATTATATGTATATACCATATACACATTACACATATACAAGTTATATGTGTTTATCCATTCATCTGTCAATGCACATGGAGTGCTTCCACTCTTGGCTATCATGAATACAACTGCTATGAACACGAGTCTACAAATATCTGTTTAAAACCCAGCTTTTAATAAATACTTTTGAGTATATTCCTAGAAGCAGAAATGCTGAGTATTATGGTAATTCTATTTCATTTTTTTTGAAGACCCACTGTACTATTTTTTTTTATAGTGACTACATCATTTTACATTCCCATCAAGAGTACACAAGGGTTCTAATTTCTCCATATCCTACTAACGTTTGTTATTTTCTGGCCTTATTTATTTGTTTGTTCATTTGTTTGTTTTGATAGTAGCCATCTTGTGAGTGTGAAGAAAATCTTTTTGAAGTTTCAAATCAAATCTACTTTGCTGTCTGCCCTTACGCATAATTTTAAAAATATGCTAAAATGCAAAATTATTTTAAGTATTTGTGGTTTAAGTGAGATTAAACTACATTTTTTTAAAACCTGTGAATATATAAGTTATGAATACTGTTGAGAAAGAAGTCTAATAGGTTCAAAAGTTTTATAAAACTTCTTGAGAACAATAAACTCAAATGACAGAAAACAGTGCTTTGTGGTAAAGCTGTTGCCACATGCCAACTAACTAAACACATAAGCAAAATGTTTTTAGGAAGTAAATCAATTTTAGTTGCTTATTATCAAGTACTAAATATTAAGAATAATGTCACTAATATTTCCCACTCTTTCCCCCTCTGGAAAGCTGTCGCAGCTTCGAAACTTGACCAAGCTTCTTTGCGAACCTGAAACTTACAATTCAATAGAGGAAATGTGCCAGCTCTCCAGTATGGACTTTGGGAACTTGTGTAAAAAGAGTGTGTTTCATGTGCAGCTCCTGGAAGCAGCAGAGCTTGGCACCAAAATAGCCACCAGCCTACTGTATCATGACAATGTTCTGTCTGAGAAACTGAGGGATTTGCTTTCTGGGGATCCAAGCAAAATTAATTTAGATATGGATCGGTGAGTTTTTTTATTGTCTTCTTCCTTGGCAAAATCTCTTCTCAAATAATTGCTGATAATCCTAGTTCAATTTCTCTTCCTCTTCTGCTTTGTTTCAGGTTTCTAGAACAGGCATTGCAAATGAATTACTTGGAAAATATCACACGGTTAATACCAACCGTAGAAGCCATGCTACATGTCAATAACAGTGCAGACACCTTTGAAAAACCAGGTGTTTCCCCATCCATATTTTAAATGCTGTCTTATTAGAATGTGTGTGATTCTCTTGCTACAGTTTAGGAAAGGCTATTTTATTTTTTTTAATATAAATTCATAGAAAAGGCTATTTTAAAGTTCCTAATGAAAGCTACTTTGTATCTGCTCTTATACATGAGACATCTGAAGTTTTCAAATATGGTCACTTGTCTAAAATAAACACAGAGCAAGCCAGCAGAGAATGAAATAGTGAAATTTTATTTCATAGCAAAATGTCTTCAAAAATTTAACCAGTTAGACCATTCACCTTTTATTTCTCTCATATATTAAAGTGCATTAAATAGTAGGTTGCAAGAGCAAGGATGAAATTTATTTACTTCCGTGAGAAAATCTGATTTTAAAAATAAAAATGCACTGCTATCTACAGAAATATTGATTCAGAAACTCCTATTAGTATTCTGAGCATGATGCATCATGCAATACATTCCTTCTTTGCATAATACCTCAATACTGAAAAGAAAGACATTCAGAATTTTGGACAACAGGCAGCCACAAAATTGGAAGGACACTAAGTCCAAAAATAAAGAAAGTATATTTGCATGAGGGATACTTCATAAAGAAACTGAAAAGGCATTTACAAAATGGAGATCACAATCTCCTAAAATAAAGTCAAAATATCATTTGTTATTCATCAAATGACCCAGATGTGAAATGATTTTAGTAACTATTCTAAAAGAGAAGTTAAACACATTCTATTTGAAAATTGAAATAATGATTGTGAAAACCCTTTATAAAACAAGGTGCTGGGCAAAGTTAAGAAAAAAATGCACTGTGGCATTATGTTTCAGATTTAGCAAACTTTGTCCCTAGCTGACAATATTATGTGATCTGAGGTGAAAAAGCATCTTGAATTTGTGTGATGTTTTAAATCAAATAGAGAGATATATATTTAGCAAATTGTGTGATCAAAGTCTGCAAGGAAACCATATTTTCTTTGAATCAACCTTGCATTGTACACATTTAAGGAAAATTTATAATCCAGAGCAATATGTTACCTTGGGTTAATGATATCACAACAGGAATAAGTCTAAATCAGATAGAAATAGATCCTAAAGATGCAAAGTTTGCCAAAACTGAAAGACATCTGTTCCTGACACAAGGCTTATATGTTGAATATATATTTTAGTCTAGAAGGTTTCTTTATACTAGAATGACTAAAAAGAATTACATTGCAACCCACACGTGAGTTTTGTTTTGTTTTATTTTCTTGCAGGCCAGTTAATAGAAATGTTTAAAAGTGTTGATGAGCTGAAGGAAGAACTAAGGAGAGCAACAGGAATGTCCAATCAGAGTATCAACAATTTGCTGGCCATTCCCATCCCTGACAACAGAGCTGAGGTGGGATGGAATATGTTTGTACTTACATCCAGGTTTTTAAAAGTTTAAATAGCATTTAGTATTTGTTGAGCACTTATCAGTAAAACGGAGAAGTTGAATGCAAATCTGGTGAATTTTCCATGCGAATGATAAAATTAGAAGCCTAATTCTTAGGTGAGAATAGAAGGAAAAGTCCTGAAGCAAGAACATTACCACTGTCTATTCCTTCCCCTCTACTTTTCCTTCCCCTTCCTTTGCCTTCTTTGTCTTCTCTTTATCTTCACCCCCAGATGCTTTTTTTTAAATAAGTGGTGCCATCAGTAATTCTTTCAGCTCACTATCACAATCACATTAGCTGAGGTCAATTTTACATTTTATGATGATGATATCAAAACAAGTTTCAGTAATGTAATCAGGGGGAAAAAGGAAGACCATTTACAATTCGTTGAAACTAAAGTAAAAATGAATACTCTTTTTTTTTAATCTCTGAGATAAGACTGAGTATATAAATAGATATGGTTGTGACAACTCTGGATAAGTTTGTAGGTATACCAAACGTATTTTGCTGTGAAAATGAGTAATGGCATTTCCTTATAGGCTGATAATAGGGTTTTCTATTTGAAATGTTTTATCTTTTATCCCTCTTCCAAGTTCATTGTCTGAAAGTGTCATAGAAATTTTCCAAAAGAACTGCAGAGCTTAAGACCTCATCCATTCAAAACTTACGTGTGACAGAGTGTGTCATTTCTAAACACAACCCAGTTATTCTCCAATATAGGATAAAGTTTTTTAAAATCCTTTAAGACTGACTTTGGAATATTTATGTTTAGTTGTGTCATTTTAATTGGTTCCCCCAGACAAAAATTAAAACTGCTTTACCTTCACTTTTTTTCCTCTAGTTCTAACGATTAATATTTCTTTACCTTTACCCCTTGATTTCACCTTTCACTCATAAGATCCTAAAAGATCTAATTTCAGAAATAACATTTTTGGCTTCTGAAGAACAGGTTCAGTTTAGTAAATAAAAGCAGGTAGACAAGAGAGCATACATTCATATTACTTTAAAAAGGAAAGAGACAAAAGTTTCTATATTCTTAAATTTCATAAACATTTTATTTCACCTCGGTGGAAATAGCAATGACATCTTAAGTTCCCATAGTCACATGTCACTTTCCAAACAAGATTTACTGTCCAGGATTCATACTACTGTGTGATTCTAGATTTTTTTTCTTCACCATTCACCTCTGGACCCCAGAGTTTACTGGGTAAGATTGTAACTTCAAATGATTATATAAATGAAATGCAACTTAAATAAAGCAAGAATAAAATTTTAAGTCAGCAAGAGTTTTAAACTAGTAATTTTCCCAAACTTAATCCAAACCAATTTTCTTTCTTGGTACACTATTTACCAAGTCTTTCAAGCAAGAAATCTTGGAATCACTATGGATTTCTTCTCTTTTCCCATGATATTTCTTAAGCTTTCCAGTGAACTATGTACTCTTTAAGGACTTCCCTCATAGCTCAGTTGGTCAAGAATCTGCCTGCAATGCAAAAACCCCGGTTAGATTCCTGGGTCAGGATGATCCGCTGAAGAAGGGATAGGCTACCCACTCCAGTATTCTTGGGTTTCCCTTGTGGCTCAGCTGGTAAAGAATCGGCCTGCATTGTGGGAGACCAGGGTTCGATCCCTGGGTTGGGAAGATCCTCTGGAGAAGGGAATGGCTACCCACTCCGGTATTCTGGCCTGGAAAATTCCACGGACTGTATAGTTCATGGGGTCGCAAAGAGTCGGAGCAAGCTTCATTTTCACTTTCATGTACTCTTTATGGGCTTCCCAGATAGCACAGTGGTAAAGAATCCCCCTGCCAATGCAGGAGACATGAGACCTGAGTTTGATCTCAGGGTTGGGGAGATCCCCTGGAGTAAGAAATAGCAATCCACTCCAGTATTCTTGCCTGGAAAATTCCATGGAGAGAGGAGCCTGCGGGCTACCGTCCATGGGGTCACAAACAGTTGGACATGACTGAGTGACTGAACACACACATGGACTCTTTATAGGACTATTGATAGCAATTAGTGTTTTAAACAAAAAATTATTTGATATTTAAGGCTAATTTATCTTATTTTTAAATGAAGTCTAAAAGTATAAGAAAACTCCAAATGGACAGGTGGCTTGAAATGATTCAGAGCTAAAGTATTTTTCTTCTTCCAATTTGCAGATTATTTCTAGTGTGTTCTGGCTGCTTTCTTGTGATGGTAATATGACCAATCCCAAATTGGAAGAAGCAATGAAGGAATTCTGCATCATGCCTCTTCCAGAGAGATCCCGTCTATCATACCTCATTGGACTTACATTTCTGCACTACTTAGACGTTTACAACTTCACATACAAAGCAAGTTACTGTGGATGAAATGTTTTAAAATTTATTGTTTACTATAAAAATAGTTGATTATACCTGTATGCTCTCTGATACTATAATGAATGCAATCTATTTATGCAGTTTTTGGAATTAAAGCTTTTAGAGCTAAGTTGAACCTAATTTTACAGCTAAATGGAACCTTAGAGATCATATATTGCAAATTTGCATGTTTAATAGATGAGGAAATTAATCTTATGGCCTTATTAACTCTTAGTTTGTATATTCAAGACCAGGAATTAAACTTAATATACACTAGACAATGAAATACAAATGTTACAATAACTTTTTTTAAGTGAATAAGCACTAATTTGATAGGATAAAAATAAAGATTAGAACAAAGTTTTTTTTCAAGTGAAAGAATTGAGGGATTTTTTTTTTTGTATTATAAACAAAATTTTTTGTCTTACCTTCATTAGATTTAGATAGAAGCTATCATTATTTATCCAGTTCAGTTCAGTTGCTCAGTCGTGTCCGACTCTTTGTGACCCCATGAATCGCAGCACGCCAGGCCTCCCTGTCCATCATCAACTCCCGGAGTTCACTCAGATGCACGTCCATCGAGTCAGTGATGCCATTCAGCCATCTCATTCTCTGTCATCCCCTTCTCCTCCTGCCCCCAATTCCTCCCAGCATCAGAATATTTTCTAATGAGTCAACTCTTCGCATCTGCATATCTGAGGTTATTGATATTTCTCCCGGCAATCTTGATTCCAGCTTGTGCTTCTTCTAGCCCAGCGTTTCTCATGATGTACTCTGCATATATCCAGTCAAACTAAACAAATTGTCATTATTAGAGCTGTAAAGTCAGCAGTAACTCCATCTTGCAATAAATAGATGCTTAAGTACTTAGTGAATAAAATACTGAAATAAAAATGTAAACATAAGAAAATTAAATACCTATATTCACTTAAATCTCTACTAGGTCAAAATTATTTACATGTTATTAAAAACACTGAAAAAAATATTTTTCTCTTTAAAAGAAAATCAGAAGCAACACAGCAGACTTGTGTTATTGAAACATTGTAGCGAAGGAGATGAAGACTTTTTAGGACTAGTTGTAAATATCCTGTTCCAGGTCATCATTATCCTAGTTTATATTCTGCAGTGACCTCCTAACTGATCTCCTTGCCTCTGTGCTTGTTCCCACCACTCCAACCCCACCCTACTACTCCCTAAGCAGCAAAAGCAATTCTTTTAAAACTTGAGTCAGATTATGTCATTCCTCTGTTCAGCACCTCCCCGTGGCTCCTCATTTTATCCCAGTAACCCTCGATTCCTGCAGGGGCCCCAGAGTCTGCACATCTTCTCCTTGTTTCTCAAATCCCATTTCCTATGTGGCTACTCCCTGGGTCCAGGGCTGCTGCATGGGACCAGAGGAGGTGTCCTTCCTGTGATTTCCAGAACTATGTGTCCTTATTCAACATTGACCTCAATAAGGTACCAAGAGAATCCTATTTAAAATGCAACCAACCTCATCTACAGCACTCTCAAACCTCCTTTCCTTGCTCTCTGTTCATTTTCTACTGCACCTCCAGCATACTAAGTGTTCTATTTAAAATTCACTTTTGTTTATTTTCTGTCTGCCTCTGTTTGGCTATAAGCTCCATAAGGGCCTCTTTGTTCACTGAAACGTTTCAAATACCAAAAACAGTGCCTGGCCCATAGAAGAACTTAACAAATACCCATTGACTAAACAATAGTTATTTTACATAAACTATGACGCATGGCTTCCCAGGTGGCGCAGTGGTAAAGAATCCACCTGCCAATGCAGGAGAAGCAAAAAATGCAGTTTCAAACCCTGGGTCAAGAAGATACCCTGGAGTAGGAAATGACAACACACTCCAGTATTCTTGCCTGGAAAATTCCATGGCCGGAGGAGCCTGGTTTGCTACAGTCTAGGGGATCACAAAGAGTTGGGTATGACTGAGCATGAACATGACTTAAAATGCAGAAAAACTGCAATTATTAAGTTTTCCATCTAAAATTTTAATATTAATCTTACAATATTTCTGCAGTGCATATATCAAACTATTTCTTATTGAGTATAGTAATTAAATGTGTGCATTTTACAAGCAGAAGGGCATTCCTAGTTCTTTCAGGAACTGCAAATAAAAATAATGAAAAATTTCTCATCATTAGTTAATTTATTTCAAATTAATGTAGAATACCTAGAATTTTAGCAGAACTGGAAGAAAAAAAAAATGAATCTGATTGCAGTTAATAGCTGTGTTATAGAGACAGCTCTGTCTTTGTAACATTTCTTCAACTGAATCTTGTGCTCAGAATAGTGGTCTTTGACCCCCTTGTACATGCCAACAGCTTTCCCTCTTCAGGAACTTCACAGATCTTTACCCGCTACTACCTATGTCTCCTTATTCTTCCTATGGTTTGTTCATTCTCTCCTTTGTGGTGTCATCTTGGAAAGACGTCTTTTGATTTCTCAGCTAAACTCCATACCTTCTCATATTACCCAGCCTTTTATTCATTGATTTGTCTCATTTGTTCCTCCTATTAATACAAAACTGAGTGAAAGGACGATGCCAGTTTGGGCACTACTATATCCATCACTTCACCCAGTCCTGGGAACATAACAGGCACTCAATTAATGTTTGTTGAATAAAGGAGTGAATGAGAGTATAAAATGTACATTAAAAAAATAATTTCAGTGTTTTCTTCCTGCAACAGAAATACATTGTGGGATTATGATTAAGCCTGATAAATCACGTGAGCTTTTTGACAGAGCTTTTCTGATTTTAAGGACCAATTGTGATTTTTTAATAATAGTGTATATGAAGAATTATGTAATCGACATTTGCCTTTCTGACTTTTAAAATCACTTATTTTTGGCAAATTTATTGAGGTATAATTTATATATTGTAAAATTCACTCACTTTAAGGGTACAGTTTAATGGGTTTTTTTAAAGCCAATTATAGAATTGTGCAACTGTTACCACAATATGATTTTATAATAATCCCAAACGCAATTTTCAACACAAAAAGAAGCTTTCTGCCCATTTACAGTCATATCATTCTGACCTCTAGCATAGGCACTGCCTAATCTATTTTATGTCTCCATAAATTTGTCATTTTTAGACATTTTATTTAAATTGAATCATACAATTTGTGGGTTTTGTATCTAGCTTTTTTCACGTAGTATAATGTTTTGAGTTTCATACATGTTGTATGTGTAATTTCTTTCTTTTGTCAAATAATTTTCCAGTTTACAGATAAACATTTTGTTTATCCATTCATTTGAATTGCTTCCACTTGGCTATTCTAAATAATGCTGCCATAACCATTCCCATACAAATCTTTGTGTGGGCATATTTTTTAAATTTCTGTTGGGTAAATATCTAGGAATCAAATGGTTGGTGGTATGGTAAATTTATGTTTATTTAGTAAGCTTCCAAAATATTTTACAAAGTGACTGTATCTTTTGCTATTTTCACCAACAGTGTGGGAGGGTACCAGTTTCTCCACAAAAAAATCATTTCTTTTCTTTTTTGTTCCTGTTAGGTATTTTTCCCCAGGGAAAATCAAAAGCCAATAGAAAAGATGATAGAACTCTTCATAAGGCTAAAAGAGATCCTCAATCAGATGGCTTCTGGCACACGACCGCTGCTAGACAAAATGAGATCCCTGAAACAAATGCATCTGCCCAGAAGTTTTCCACTAACACAGGTAGAAAAGTCACCCAGTTATGTTCTTGCTGGAAAATTCCTTTTGTCGTCTTAACTTTTGCTGCTGCTGCTGCTAAGTCGCTTCAGTTGTGTCCGACTCTGTGCGACTCCATAGACGGAAGCCCACCAGGCTCCTCGGTCCCTGGGATTCTCCAGGCAAGAATACCGGAGTGGGTCTTAACTTTTGAGATTAGCTATAATACATTCAACTACAGATAGAGTACACTGTCCAAAGTCACTTACAGAAAAACTCTTCTACTACGGCCAAAGTGTTGCCACTTGAATTGGAGAAGTTTAGCATTCTGCATTTACATTTGGGATACTATTTTAAAGAAATTGTGGAATTGAAAGAATTCTCCAAGCATTATCAGGTTTTCAATATTGTTTTCAATAGGATTTATAGCTCATATAATGTTAATAAATCATGTATTTTTATCTCACAGGCAATGTACAGAAACAACCGGATAAACACTCCCCAAGGATCATTTAGTACCATTTCCCAAGCACTGTGCTCCCAAGGAATTACCACTGAATATTTAGTTGCCTTGCTGCCCTCTTCTCAGAGGCAGAAAGGCAATCACACTAAGGACTTTTTAACTCATAAATTAAGTAAAGAGCAAATTGCTGCAAAGTATGGAATTCCCTTACATGCCAGTGAGTATACTTCAAAATCAGCATGATAATATCACCTCCTAACATTGTCTACTAAATCTTAGTCTTTTTTTTATTGACTGTATACCCTCTGTTGTACAATATATCCTTGTATCTTATTTTATACATAGTAGTTTGTGCCTCTTAGTACCCTACACATCTTGTCTCTTCTTCCTTTTCTCTCTCCACTGGTAACCACCACTTTGTTTTCTATAGCTGTGAGTCTGTTTCTTTTTTGTTATATTCACTATTTTGTTGTGGTTTTTGGTTTTCACATATAAATGATATACAATATTTGTCTTTGTTTGGCATTTCATTTACCATAATGTCCTCCAAGTCCACCCACATTATTGCAAATGACAAAATTTCGTTCTTTTTTATGACTAAAATTCCATTGTGTATATATATATACCACATCTTTACCCATTCATCTGTTGATGGACACTTAGGTTGTATCCATATCTTGGTAAATGTAAAAAATGTCTTTATGAACATTGGGGTGCATGTATCTTTTTTAATTAGTGTTTTGGTTATTTTGGGTATATACCCAGAAGTAGAACTGTTGAGTCATAGAGTAGTTCTTGAGAAAAACTCCATAATGTTTTCCACAGTGACTGTAACAATTTACATTCCTACCAATAGTGTGCCAAGGTTCCCTTTTCTGCACATCCTTGCCATCATTTGTTATTTGTGTTCTTTTTGATGATGGCCATTATTACAGGTGTGAGGTGATATCTCATTGTAGTTTTGATTCCTAATTAGCAATGTTGAATATCATTTCATGTGCCTATTGGCCATCGGCATTTCCTTTTTGGAAAAATGACTATTCAGGTCTTCTCCCCATTTTTAATTTTTTTTTTTTTTTTTTTAATGGTGAGTTGTAATCTTAGCATTTTATTTTAAATGAAGCATTAATTTTCCCAAAGAAAACATTCATATAGCACTTGCCACACATCAAGCATGTTCTGCGTATCAACTCATTCACTCTTCACAACAACCCTATGAGGTAGGTGCTACTATAGCTACAACTTAGCAAGAGAAATGAGGCACAAAGTAATTGAGTAACATGGCCACAGTTGCCCAACATGAAAACATCAAAGCTATGATTTGAACCCAGGCAATCTGCCACAAAGTCCAGCTTCTTAACCACTACACCTTGCTAGTGAACGATACAATAACACGCCTTAAATCTGCTCAGCATTTTTTCTTAACTTTTTAGAATTAGAAATTTGTCTCACACATAAAAGAGTTTCATGACTGTAGGAGAACTACAAACGTTCAGTGGCACATCAAAGCTGTTTATTTGATCTATAAGCTTTGAGATGTGAAATATGATCAGCTGAGTTCTTCCAAGCAATATGGGGTGTGTAGTAGAGCAATTGGATTGACACATTTATACATCTTTTTATTCATCCAGCAAACATTTATTGGACAGCTCTTATGTATCTGGTGCAATAGCAGAATTTTGTATATTTATAAAATTAAGTGAAGAAGATCTGTCGGAAAACATTCTGAAATGTGATTTTCAGCCTTTCTAACCTTTCCGCTTGGCAAAACGCCATCACTTATTATGCACTTTCTTGTTAGATTAAACTTACACCCAAAAAGGATGTGTTACTATGCTTTCTTACTTTGATACCAGATGCCTTGTTTTGTTGATAGCAACGGACATACAAGACATGTATTTTGGGGTGTTGTAGCAATAATTTTTGTCAATTTACCATAAATAAATTTTAAATATATATATTAAATGATTTTATTGTGCTTTCTCTTTCCAGCACCGTTTTGCTTTTCCCTTTATAAGGACATCATTAATATGCCTGCTGGACCAGTGATTTGGGCTTTCTTGAAACCCATGTTGTTGGGAAGGATTTTGTATGCACCATACACCCCCGTCACAAAGGCAATAATGGAAAAGGTTTGACCATTAATACTCAAAGTTTCTATCTTAAGTATTAAGATGATTTTTAAAGTAGTCAGCTTCCAAATTTACTCTAGTTGGCTCAGATATTTTTCTAGCCTATATACTGTTTACCTTTGGCTTTCTGAAACGCTTAACAATTCTCAACTTCTGCCCTGTATATGTATAACGATGTAGATTGGAGAGTAGCTCCCTGAAGAGAAATGAGCCATGTTGACACTTGAGAATGAGGTTAGTTGTAGCATGACCTCAGACTTTTCAATTTATCACCCAAAGCAGGAAATTTTTCTACAGCTGGCATCTAACTTTCAAAGTGTATAAAAAAATAATGGCAGGCACTAGAAAAAATAATATTGGGCATATATAGCTAGTTTGAACAAAAACAATTGCTAAATTATAGCAATTCATATAGGCTTCATATTTGGTTGTACAATTTAACATCCTATAATTATATACAAGATAGATGTTGAGAAAGACAGCATCATTAACTAACTATACTTATCAACTACATAGTATAACCATAATAGCCTTTTTCTCTCATTCTTAAAGTTGACATTAGTGATTTGAATTATAAACTTGATGCTTTCAAAATGATAAGAGTGAAGGTGAAAAAATTATACTTTATCATTACTTGGTCATTCAACTATAGTTTATGTAAATATAAATTCCTTTTAGGTCTATATAAAAATAGACATGAAGTCATCACTGATTTCTGGAATGATCTTTGCATTTACTATCTGTGTTTTAATATCTTATTTGCTTTATTGGCTGCACACTTCTCCATAATTTTTCACAAATGAAGTCATTAAATGCTTATTTTCTAAAGGTAGTTTTTTTCTGTTTTGCTTGCCTCTCATCTTTTTCTCCTTGCTTGATCCTGCTCTTCCTTTCATATAAACTAATGAATGTTAACTTTCAAAGATGTGACTTTTGATAATTTATGTACATTCCTCTAATCCTTTATATATTATTATACTGGATGCATTCATATGCAGAATGGTTATTGTTTGCATTATTAAAATAAGGCTTCATTATAATACTTTCCTACATATTACTTTAGTCACACAGCAATACCTTGTGGAAATTCTTCCAATTCAGTAGATAAACTTTATTCATTCCTTTTGAAGACTGAACATTTTTTCATACTCAGTCAATTCTCAATTTTTGGACATTCTTTTTGTTTCTAGTGTTTCCTTTTGTTCTTGTTGTTCATGTAAATAATGTGGCAACTACTTTGTGTATATGACTTTACACAGTGATATTTTTATTTCACTGAAGTGAATGTTCAAGATTGAGGGACTGAAGAATATTGTATTCTATTTTAATGACTGTCATTAGATTGCTTTCCAGAAAAAGCTATACACATCCCTTTCCACCAGCATTACATGAAAGCATCCGTCTTCTTATATCCTTGAACTAGAATGTTTCTCTAGCAGTAAAGTTAAATGTACCATTGGTAAAAGTGGGTAACTTGTGAGAATTCCAGAAGATATGCTTTCTTTTCAGCTATACATTTTCAGTGGACATGAAGTAAACTTTAAATTTTCCAGAATTTTTATGTGTAACCTTGACCCTATAAAAGCTGCCACTTAAAAAATGTTGACCACGTGGGAAATTTCTGACAATGTTTTACTAACTCTACTTTTTAGAACTGTTTCTTAGAGTTATATAACAAAACAACCTTGAGATACCTTTTAGAAATACAGGAAAAATACCAATGGGCCAGATTTATTTCTGTTTCTTTGTCTTTTAGTCTAATGTAACCCTCAGGCAGTTGGCAGAATTAAGAGAAAAATCTCAAGAGTGGATGGATAAGTCACCACTTTTCATGAATTCCTTCCAACTGTTAAACCAGACGATTCCAATGCTTCAGGTAGGAGACAGTTCTGTCATTCCCTTTCGTATGGATTATAATTCTTTGAGATTTGAATCACCTTCATTAGGAGAATGGGCAGTTAGTAATGTAGAATCCATATTCAACAGATTAAAATTGCCTCTCCTCCAGACAGCATGTGTGAGACAGGATAACAGTTCTGTCATTCATGTTTGTAACCTTCCTCACCTCTTATACCACAGTTTCTATGTATGTAATTCAGAGAAAAATCATTTTACAAGTGAATTCTGACACACACCTAGTGATATAAATCTATTTTCCAAAACTAAAATGCCATAAAGTCTTAAAATATGCTTATTTTATTTCTCTAAATTATGTTTTGCTATTTTAACTGAACCAGAATTCCTAAAGTACTGATATTCTGAAGAAGAATGTTAAATTTGAGGAGTTGAAATATTTGGTTGAAATATTTGACAAAGCACCTCAATTACAACATACACTAGTTGAAAAGTATCACCTCAATTCTCATAAAAGATGCAGAATTCTCTGAAGAGGATGCAAGTAGTGTTGGGAAATGTTCCAATCACCAAGAGAGCTATTGGCAGCTAAATATCAGGCTAGTGATAAAGAACCCACTTGCCAATGCAGGAGACATAAGAGATGTGGGTTCAATCACTAGATCGGGAAGATGCCCTGGAGGAGGGCATGGCAACCCACTCCAGTATTCTTGCCTGGAGAATCCCATGGACAGAGGAGCCTGGCGGGCTACAGTCCATAAGGTTGCAGAGAGTTGGACATGACTGAAGCGACTTAGTATGTATGCACAAACATCAGGCAGCAGAGTTAGACCCATTTTCATCGGGAGAAGAGAACATTTACAGGAATGGTGACAACTTACAAACTTCAAAATAGTACCGATTGCATATTCAAAGAATTGATAGAGGCCCTAAAATTGATTTTAAAAATGATTAAGCCCTAGAAGATTTTTGCAACAGCAACAACAAAAATGCCCTTCTTTATAATCATGGCTCAAAAAGTTAAACATAGAATAAAGAATTTGTGTCATACAACTTTGGTAAAAATGTTATACCCGAAAGATGTTTTACCCAGTCTTTGTTTTGACTAATAATTAGTGATAATTACAATTACAACCTAAATTTTATTAGAAATATAACTCTAATTTCTAAATAGATATTTAGCACATTAATATAAGTGAAGTGAAATGAAAGTCATTCAGTTGTGTCTGATTCTTTGCAGCCCCTAGGATGGTCCATGGAATTCTCCAGGCCAGAATACTGGAGTAGGTAGCTGTTCCCTTCGCTAGGGGATCTTCTCAACCCAAGGATTGAACCCGGGTCTTCTGCATTGCTACTGCTGCTGTTGCTAAGTCACTTCAGTCGTGTCCGACTCTGTGTGACCCCATAGACAGCAGCAAACCAGGCTTCCCCATCCGTGGGATTCTTCAGGCAACACTGGAGTGGGTTACCATTTCCTTCTCCAATGCATGAAAGTGAAAAGTGAAAGTGAAGTTGCTCAGTCGTGTCCAACTCTTCACGACCCCATGGACTGCAGCCTATCAGGCTCCTCCATCCATGGGATTTTTCCAGGCAAGAGTACTGGAGTGGGGTACCCTCACCTTTTCTGTCCACGTTGCTGAGCACCAAAGAATTGATGCTTTTGAACTGTGGTGTTGGAGAAGACTCTTGAGAGTACCTTGGGCTGTAAAGAGATCCAACCAGTCCATCCTAAAGAAAATCAGTCCTAAATGTTCATTGGAAGGACTGATGCTGAAGCTGAAACTCCAATACTTTGGCCACCTGATGCGAAGAGCTGACTCATTTGAAAAGACTCTGATGCTGTGAAAGATTAAGGGCAGGAGGAGAAAGGGATAACAGAGGATGAGATGGTTGGATGGCATCACCAACTCAATGGACATGAGTTTGAGTAGATGGCATCATCGACTCAATGGACATGCGTCTGAGTAAACTCCAGGAGTTGGTGATGGACAGGAAGGCCTGAGACCTGGCATGCTGCAGTCTGTGGGATCGCAAAGAGTCAAACATGACTGAGAGACTAAACTGAACTGAACTCCCGCATTGCAGGTGGATTCTTCACCAGCTGAGCCAGCAGGGAAGCCTACGAATACTGGAGTGGGTAGCCTATCCCTTCTCTAGTGGATCTTCCTGATCCAGGAATCAAACCAGGGTCTCCTGCATTACAGGTGGATTCTTCACCAGCTGAGCTACCAGGGAAGCCCATAATTTAAAATAAACTTTTCATCAAATGTCTTCCCCACAATTTTCTATTAGTTCTGATTTTAAGTATGCCCATTTTTTAAATATCTTACTTTTCTCTGATTTTAAGTATAATAATATCTTGATTAAATCTCAGTTTTCTCCCTCTCCCCACAGTTTTCCTGAGAAATAATTAACATAATCAATGTATCAGTTTAAGGTATAGAGCATGATGGTTTGAGATATATATAGAAATGATTGGGCTTCCTAGGTGGTGCTCGTCGTAAAAAGCCCACCTGACAATGCAGGA
>SJYT01083434.1:10024-37717 GCA_006410635.1 Cephalophus harveyi | reverse complement strand
CTGGGATTTCTTTGGAAGGAATGATGCTAAAGCTGAAACTCCAGTACTTTGGCCACCTCATGCGAAGAGTTGACTCATTGGAAAAGACTGTGATGCTGGGAGGGATTGGGGGCAGGAGGAGAAGAGGACGACAGAGGATGAGATGGCTGGATGGCATCACTGACTCGATGGACGTGAGTCTGAGTGAACTCCGGGAGATGGTGATGGACAGGGAGACTTGGCGTGCTGCGATTCCAGCAAAGAGATGGGTCGCAAAGAGTCAGATACGACTGAGCAACTGAACTGAACTGAAACAGTACCTTATTGACACATGTATTTCCTCAGTGAAACATTGCTCTTTTCTCCTGAAACTTTTTTTCAGTGAACAGATAAAAATCCCACACATATTATCTCATTAAGGAAAGTTTTGCTGGCTAAAGAAGTGAATTAACAAGGGACATGATCTATGCATAATAGTTCCAAGGTACAGTAATTTGGTAAGAAGAAAATTCTGTGACCATGTTCATAAAAGGATCATCATTCAATTCTGTGACCATGTTCATAAAAGTATCACCATCTAATGGGAATATCTTTATTCTGTTCTAGACCAAAATAAGATATTATTCCCAATTATTGAAGAAAATCTATTCCTGAAAATGTGTACAGAATTTGATATTTCAAGATTTTAGTACATGACCTGGCTTTGCCATTGTGAACTCATAGGCAAATGACTTAAAATAATTTTTACAGTTTATGAAACTCTAAAATGGGTCTGTTAATAACTGCTTCACAGACTTGTGAAGATTACATTGTGTGGAAACATTTGAAAATAATATTATATATCACAGACAGGATTGATTGTAATGGGAACAGTAAGAGAATGGAAATAATTTGATGGATCATCTCTGACTTGGAATTAACATAGTGCTTTGTTTATTAGTAATGCTCTGATTCAGATTTTCTACAATGAGCAAATTCCTAGTAAATAATTAGATTTTAAAGAACTTGGGTTATCATAGTATATAGTTGTGTGATAGCCGTCTGTCTTCATGCTGCCAACTATGCTTAGGTTCCTTAGAAGCTATATGTTTATCAAATTATATTATATATGCTATATTAATACATATTACTCTTAATCATTTACCTCCATGATAACAAAATGAGATATTGGTAAGAAGGACAGAATAATAAATGGTACTGAACTATCCTCTAAAAAGAAAACAACTTAAGCCTAGCTCACATAAAAACGAAGTCATGAATTCATACATAAGATGAATAAACATTTCTTTAATCAAGTTGAAGTCTCTCTCTTCAACTTTCCCTTTGGCCCTTATTGATTGTACATTCTTAAGGAATTTATATAGCTTCTTGAGTCTTAGCCTTGTCATCTATTAACTGGGGATAGTAATAGTACTTATGTCTAGGTATTAGGGAAAACTAAGTGAGAAAATCAAGGTATATTCTATTAGACAGTACCCAGTACATAGTAAGAACTCAATAAGTATTACATAGTAGATAACTTCAGTGGTAGAAGTTATGTCTCCTAATTTGGGAGATAGCTATAAGAGTCTTTATATTTTGAACATTTTTTGTTTTTTTAATTTTCAGTCTTGCCATCAGTATGGAGTAATTTAAAGTTTTATGATCAGTTTATTTTTTCTGTGTTCACCTAGCTGCACTTATTATAGAATAAAACAGTACCATAATAATTTACGTTTGACTAATCTGGTTAGATTCTACTTTACAGAAAAATAACCTGAAGCTGGAAAAGGCTGAGTGCTTGCTGAAAGCTTCACAGCTAGGAAGTAGTAGGACTAGAATATAAATCAGTTGTGATGTCAAATTCCACATAGACATCACAGTTTTTAAAGCCTCTTTTGTTTGTTTCAACTGAACAAAGTTCAATTATGAACCATCAAAATTCTATAACGTATGTTAAAAACAATTGATATAGTAGCTATGGGGGAAAAGTGTTTTCAGTTAAACGTGGTTTCCTAATGTTGTTAATTATGGTTATACCTGGCTACTTCTACATGGTGACAAATTTGTGTCTACAGAGGAGCAAAAACTCAGAATTAGCAGTCACAAACCTTCTCTTTCTTTCTCAAAGATTTGTATCGGACCCTTTACAAGATGATGGACTGAGAATGCCCAATAGTGATACCTCATTTCATTGTGGTATTATTAAAGAGATAGTGATTAAACATGTTCATTGAAACTGACTGCCTATTATTGTTTGTTAGAATACTCTAAGGAATCCCTTTGTGCAAGTTTTTGTAAAATTCTCCGTGGGACTTGATGCTGTTGAACTTTTGAAACAGATAGATGAACTCGGTGAGTCCAGATTCAAAAAAACCTTTATTTACCTGTCATGTCAGAAATGTGAAAAGCATTGTCCCATATAAGATCTTAAAATCCTGAGTATATCTATCCATCTTTCTCCTAGTAAATTGTACAGTTAAATGTAATGATTATTTGGATACCCAGTTTGTGTAGTTGGTCTCAATAATTATAATGCAATGTAGTCCGTGTAAATGCAGCTTGTCTTTCAATCACAGGTAGATTTCTACCAGAGGACACTTTTTGGGGGTGACTTGGTGAAAAGCAAGTCTTTAAAAGCAGAAGATGAAATGGTTTATTTCTGCTACATTTATAATTTTATCTCCACTGGCCTTAGTATTGCTTTGACTAACTCAGAATGTAATCAGAAGAGATTATAGAGTGAGAAAAACAAAAGCAATGTGGAGACTCAAAAGAAAATAAACCTAAATCACTGTTTAAGGTCAGCTCCTCCTCTCATGATCATTTAAAAGGGACAGGCAGAAGAGGATCAAAGAAAGCTCTCTGAACTTATGCATTCCCTCTACCACATTCCTACTCTCAACCTAAGGGATGCAAGATATCTAATTCAGTCTGTGTCTGATTCCTGGTTGCTATGCAACCATGGGTAAGAGGAAGGGATTGAAAACATCAGAATTTGCCAGCAGTAGAGCTAATGCCCCTCTTTCTCCTCTCCAGCGCTACTGGGACTTAAGTGTTTAAGTTGTAAGCCAGTGGGGAGGAATTATGCCTATTTATATTATATATAATTGTATGTATTTTATGATATCAACCTTGTTTGATTAAATGAAGATATTAGTGATTTATTCTCTAAAAGTATCATTTGGGTAAGGAAACACTTGATCAAAATATCAGGGATAAACTACAAAGTTCTTATATAGTTTTTTTCATTCCTAACTTTAGATATAGGAGATGAGTCTCAGAGTTTAAAATAAGATTAAAATAACCATATAAGTGAGACTTGCTATCTGTATAATTGTGTATTTAATTTAATATCAAAGAGATTTTATACTGTTCGAATTTGGAGGCCACTGACTCTTTATAGTTTTTTGATTCCATCTACCAGCATTTCTGAAGAATCCTTTGCAGGTGTGTTGATTTTCAGTGGCCGCTGGAGGCCACTATTCAACCACAGTTTTACCCCTCCCCCACAAACATCTATATCAAGCAAAACATTTCATTTTAAGTTATAATGAGAGATGTCCTTTAAGAAGCTGCCCTGTGTGAGAAATTTAATTGTCTATTGGATGGTGGTAGAGACATGTCTGGGTTCTGTAAAGAGGAATTTATGACATTCACAGCTTTCTCAGTATTCGTGATCAAGTCAGTGAAAACTTAATTGGCCAAGTGATTTATGAACTTACAATTTTATATTTACCCTTTGTCTCAGTTGATTTCCTCATAAAGATTTATGAAATTGAAGAGCAATTAAATTCTTTTTCTTCCAGAGTAATTACCTGAAATAAAATCTTGATCATCTAGATTAATACAGATATGAGTAGAGATAACTCACAGAAGACTTTAAATCAAACAATATCAGAAAGTTGCAACTATGTGTCGTAGATTGTCACAGTCTCCTAAGAAGTGCTTCTGTATTACAACTTATTGAATGATATTTTCTATTCCACACACTCTGTATAGACTATCGTTGCTTAAATTCTTACATCAACACTCTCCAAACAAAGCAAGCATTTCTGTTTATTCAAATTTTCACCCCTAGTTTTTAGTTTTCTTCCTAAATAATGCAGGTAGAATAATTTTTAAATTATTCACCTTTAGTCTTTGGTGAATTAAATTGTAGCAGAGTAGAATTAGCTTTTGAATTAGCTTATACTGAGCACACATGCATACATTCTTTGTATGTGAGTTTACTGTATCTACAACTAATTCAAAATTCTTCTCAATAAGTGTTTGTATAGCTGGCTACATCTTCCCAGATATAGAGTATTTGATATTATTTTTAGAGTAAATTCTGCAAGTTTATATTATTTATAATCCAGTTTAAGTTTTAACACTTACCAAAAAATCAGTATTTTTGTCCCATTACTATTAGAAACAACATTATAATATGCTTTGTGTCTTTTTTTTCTTCTTTAGATATTCTAAGGCTGAAACTAGAGAACAGCATTGACCTCATTGATCAACTTAGCATACTATCTTCCCTGACAGTGAATATTTCCTCTTGTGTATTATATGACCGTATTCAGGCAGCAGAAAGCATAGATAAAATGGAAAGAGAGGCTAAAAGACTCCTCAAAAGCAATGAACTCTTTGGAAGTAAGTGTTATTCTACTAAATTTGAGCTTTTCTTTGTACTAAAATTGGCCAAATTCTTGCTGTCACTTCTTTCATCCAGACCTCAAAAAAAGTAGTCAGAGCCTGGGCAAGGGCACTGTCCCCTTTGATGTCCTTGGAAATAAGAACCTTTCATGTCGTCAACCAACTATCTTGGTTGAGGAGTTTTCAATATGTGTAATTTTGTTGATATGGTTAAAATTAAAGCTGAAAAGAATTACATATTACAGGGTAAAGTTGAGTCCATCCTTATAATCAGTCAAGATTATTCATTTTAATGTATATGCGTGTTTAATTTCAGTAAGTGGCTTAGAGTGAAATATTTAACCTGGCCACTTAGTTTGTGATTATATTCTCAAACTTCTGCTTTGAATCTCTGAGATTGTCACTTTCAATTAACCATCTTTTCGGTAAATTAAAAGTCTGAACTTACTGTCACATTACTAACTCAGTTCCCTGTTTGGCTGCCCCCATGTGGACCCTCCAAACAAAGAATAATGTCAACCATAAAATAACCTTTCTGATGTTGCCATTTTATTTTTAGGTGTTATTTTTAAGCTTCCTCCTAATAGCAGCCGACACAGAAGCTATGACTCTGAAAACGTCTCTCTTCCTCCAGTTGTAAAATACACCATCCGCATGAGTCTCAAGACCTCACAGACCACAAGAAACATTAGAGCCAAGATTTGGGCCCCAGGGCCACACAATTCTCCATCACACAACCAGATCTATGGCAGGGCTTTTGTCTACTTACAGGATAGTATTGAAAGAGCAATCATTGAATTGCAGACTGGAAGGAACTCCCAGGAAATAGCAGTCCAGGTCCAAGCAATTCCTTATCCCTGCTACATGAAAGACAAGTAAGTCCATGCACTTGCAGGCATTTTACATAATCAACCACTTTTTTTGGAATTCATTTCTTCTCATTCATTCTTTTCTTCTCGTAGCATTCATATGCTATCAAGTGGAGGGGATAGTATTGACCAAATCTTTGTCAAATGCTTGTTTCCAGGGAAAGGTTCACAGTATAGGGCCCAGCTCACTATAGCTGCTCACTGTTACCCAAATGATGCTAAAGTTCTTACCAAATGATCCATATTTTCTTTATCATCACCCTTACCCTTCCCACTACTTTGGCCCCAAAGTTAGGAGCTGAACTCCAGAGCATGATTTTGATGTTACCCACTGGTTTTAACCCCACTCCAGTACTCTTGCCTGGAAAATCCCATGGACAGAGCAGCCTGGTAGGCTGCAGTCCATGGGGTCACGAAGAGTTGGACATGACTGAGCGACTTCCCTTTCACTTTTCACTTTCATGCATTGGAGAAGGAAATGGCAACCCACTCCAGTGTTCTTGCTTGGACAATCCCAGGGACGGGGGAGCCTGGTGGGCTGCCGTCTATGGGGTCACACAGAGTCGGACACGACTGAAGTGACTTAGCAGCAGCAGCAGCAGCAGTCAAATGAGAGTATTAAACAAAATAATCTTAAAATCCCTTCCAACTCTCAAATTTAATTAAAAATCTGTGAGTGCAGAGTTAGTTTTAAGGAAAAAGTTTAATAAAACACAGTATTGATCAACTCTCTAAGATAAATATTATGCTATCTGAAACTATTTGGTAGGAATCTTTCTCTAAAATGTTTTTTTCTAAATGAACAAAAAATGTAAAGACCCTGCTTTTAGAAAGTCGAGTTTGAACAGTATTTGCCAGTCAGGTTCCTCCATATCTGACCACAGTGAGACAGTAAGTTTGGAAGGCTAAGTTTTTCAAGCTCATTCTCCTATACAAAAGCTTGAGGCTGAATATTACTTTAAACAAATTGTACTTGTTATTCAGCCCAGTTATAGCAGTTTATATACAATTCAGATGAGTCTGTTTTTTTGTTTTGTTTTGTTTTGTTTTCTGTTTCTATCAATACTTCTGTCTCCTTTGACTGCTTCAAGAGCATTAGAGGAGTTGAGTTTATGTAGCCCTTTGTGCAACAGTGATACGGGATGGCAGGATTCTGTCTTCTGACAGGCAAGGATTCTATCAGCCTGCTGTCAAGGTCAGCCACTTCTGAGCAGCCAGTCCAGACCTTATTGCATGAAGCATGAGTGACTTGCAACAGCTTGCATCAATAGTAAAGACTTGTGGGTTCAATTAAATGAAAATCCTCGTCTGTTTTCCTGCTGACTTTTTTCCCCTTGTAAATTTTAGTACCTAGAATGGTGGGTACCTGGATGTGTCTTTTGAGAGTAAAGTAGCTGTACTCTGCATTCTTCATGGGAGACAAACGAACATCTCAACGTACACATATAAACTCTCTGTTGCTTACAAAGTGCTTTCACATATATTAGTTCATTCGTTCCACCAAACAACCTCATAAAGTGAGAGCAAATATTATCAGCCATACTTTCCAGATGAAAAAATTGAAATCCAAGTAAATTGCCCAAAGTTGAATACCTGGTACTGCACTGGTCTTTATGTTACAAACCAGAATTTTCTCTTTCATACTATATCAAACCTAAAATACACAATCACTTGAGGAAACATTAGTGGAGGGTTGTTATTAATGAAAAGTCCTTTGCCTAATTCTAGAGCCAGAGACAGCATCAAGGCTGGATCTGATCCAAGACAAAATTCATTCAGCAAGTATTCTTTAAGTGCTTCCCCATGCTAGACAGTTCCCTAGGAACCAAAAAAAAAACTGGATATGGCCCCAACCCTCACTCCTCGCCCACCAAAAATCCTTCATATCTCTAATGGTGATGCACTTCTGATGCTAAAGTGAAACTGAATGATGGTGATGTCATGTTCCATTAATATTTGCATTTTTCATGGGGGAACTTGAAGGTAATTCCTTGGTCTTTTAGATTAAAAAGAAAATGGCCTTGGGACATTTCTGCAAGTGAAAGTGTCAGTGGAGCCCAAGGTGTAAAACAGCTCAATTTAGAGTTTCTGTCATTGAAAGCTATTCCTTTGCCTTAGCCCATAGTCAGTGGCTAATGTAAGAATAATGGTTATTAGAGTGTGGTTTCTGGACTGGCAGCATCAACTTTACCTGGGAAATTGTTTAAAATGCAAATTCCTCACCCTACCTCAAATAAAATAAATCAGAAGCTTATGGGTGGGGCCCAGAAATCTGTTTTAATGAGCCCTTCAAGTGATTCTGATATATGTTCAACTTTGATAAACACTTCATTTGAACATTCAGGTATCATGGGCCAATGATTCAGGAATATATTTGCGGTCCAATGAAGTGTTCCAATGACCTGCCAGTTTAACACATTACCAGAAAAAAAAAAATTTCTATACTGTTTATGAAACATCCCCTAGAGCATTAGTTTGAGGAATCCAAGTTCTTTGCATTTTAAATATTATTTGAGTTTTGTTTTATTTCATTTGGGAAATTTGGTTTAATAACTATGAGCTTCTGCTGCTGCTGCTACTGCAAAGTCACCTCAGTCGTGTCCGACTTTGTGCGACCCCATAGACAGCAGCCGACCAGGCTCCCCCATCCCTGGGATTCTCCAGGCAAGAACACTGGAGTGGGTTGCCATTTCCTTCTCCAGTGAATGACAGTGAAAAGTGAAAGTGAAGTCACTGCCGTGTCCGACTCCTAGTGACCCCATGGACTGCGGCCCACCAGGCTCCTCCGTCCATGGGATTTTCCAGGCAAGAGTACTGGAGTGGGGTGTAATTTGAGAAAATACAGCTTTTAGCTAGATAAACCAATCATCATCTAACGTTGAATCTGCCTTTTACATAAGAATTTAGTTTAGGCAGAAGGCCTTAGAGCCTTGCAGTTATATCTATAGAATAACTATTTTCCTGAACAGGACATACTCAAACACCCTTTAAACAGTTTGGCAATTTTATCTAACAATCTAGAACTGTTTTACTCTTGTACCATTACGGCAAGAAAATCATGTACCTACTGTTAAGTCAGCATCACACTTCATAAATAAAAGTCATATTAATAATTATTCTCAATATTAAAAAGGAGTATAATTTCAATGTAGGAGGGAGTGTTATCTTTGTATATTACAATCATAAATGTGGCATTCATTTTGGTCACTGAATTTTTGTTTTTCCTTACAGCTTCCTAACTAGTGTCTCTTATTCTCTTCCAATCGTGCTCATGGTTGCCTGGGTTGTATTTATAGCTGCATTTGTAAAAAAGCTTGTTTATGAGAAAGACCTCCGGCTTCATGAGGTATGTTGAGAATCTCTTATTACAAATAAGTTCTTCTTGGATATATAATTAATGACTATGATTTTCATAATACCTGAGCAAACTCAGAAAGCCTGACCTATATCTGATGAATTAGATGGGAAAATATTTTATGAATCATTAAGACAACTGGTATGGCAATATTTTGTCTTCTCAAAAAATTGCATAGAAGATGTTTTATAAGTGTTTCTGAAAACCAAAATCTGAATAAAATCTGAATACAGTTTACAATTCTGACAGTAATTTTTGCCCAAGAAGTTACCTGTAAGACTTAGGCTTTAACAGAGGAAGTTTAAATGCTAATAATAATAATAACTCCTAAAGCAGGAAAACTGTTGGCATAGTAATTAAGTCCAAATGAAGATATATAGATATATATATAAATATAGGTATAGATATAGACATGGACATGGGCAAAGATATATGTCCTGTTTCAGCTCTCAAAAAGCAAATTCTCATTCTAGTATACCTTGTCTCCTTCAATTCTCTCCCACTGAATTGTGATTTATAGAGACTAAGAATTTCATGTTATGCTATTATGTTAATAATATGACAATGAAAGACATGACTTGGGATGTAAAGCATGATCTCTTCTGGAGCATATTCTTCATCATTATCCCCAAATCCAAAATATCTTACTTCTTTTTAGGATTTATGAAATAGCATTGTGTGATTTTTGGATTGTATTGCAATAGAATTATTTTATCTGCTAATTCTATAGTGAACCCATTTTTACACTCATGAAGTGAAGTGAAAAGATAGGGGAAATGTTTCAAAGCCAGAGCACACTAATTATTGCAAGGCCTGCTGGATAATCTGAAATAATGAGATTAGAGTAACCTGTTAGCCCTTGTACTTTCAGACTTACATTGCCAGTGCTTTTAGGCAATTGATTATTTCTCCTTACAAAGTACAAAACACTGCTTCATGTTTTTGTTAGCTCAACATCAGACTTCCAGGGTTGTCCTCGAGTTTGAGCCTATACTACTTCAGGTCAGTTCAGTCGCTCAGTGGTGTCCAACTCTTTGCGACCCCATGGACTGCAGCATGCCAGGCCTCCTTGTCCATCACCAACTCCCAGAGTTCACTCAAACTCATGTACATTGAGTCGGTGATGCCATCCAACCATCTCATCCTCTGTTGTCACCTTCTCCTCTCTCCTTCAATCTTTCCCAACATCAGGGTCTTTTCCAATGAGTCAGCTCTTTGCATCAAGTGGCCAAAGTATTGGAGTTTCAGCTTCAGCTGAAACTGATGCTTCAGCATCAGTCCTCTCAATAAACATTCAGGGCTGATCTCCTTTCTGATGGACTGATTGGATCTCCTTACAGGCCAAGGGGCTCTCAAGAGTCTTCTCCAGCACCTCAATTCAAAAGCATCAGTTCTTCGGCGATCAGCTTTCTTTATAGTCCAACTCTCACATCCGTACATGACTACTGAAAAAACCATAGCCTTGACTAGATGGACTTTTGTTGGCAAAGTAATGTCTCTGCTTTTTAATATGCTATCTAAGTTGGTCATAACTTTCCTTCCAAGGAGTGAGCATCTTTTTATTTCATGGCTGTAGTCACCATCTGCAGTGATTTTGAAGCCCCTCAAAATAAACAGCCCCTGCCACTGTTTCTACTGTTTCTCCATCTATTTGCCATGAAGTGATGGGACTGGATGACATGATCTTTGTTTTCTGAATGTTGAAATTTAAGCCAACTTTTTCACTTTCCTCTTTCACTCTCATCAAAAGGCTCTTTAGTTCTTCTTCACTTTCTGCCATAAGGGTGGTGTCATCTGCATATCTGAGGTGATTGATTAAAAAAATATCAAAGGTCAATAAAGAGTTTTTCTCAATAGACAATATGAAAGGCATTTTTAATGGTGAATTTTTGGATTAGTTTCTGTTTGGTAGCTCTGTGTCTTCATTTTGTAGGCATCCACTTTCAAAATTTAACTAGCTAGTCTTGGGAGTCAAAGTTACATAGTGGAAGATTATTGAACTTGGAATCAGAACACCAGGATTTGAGTCTTTCAGTTCATATTCAATTGTGCCCAATCCCTAAACTCTTTGAGTCATGTCATCTAGACTTTATTCAGCATTATATTTCCAGAATGTGCTTTCTCACTGCCAGAACAGAAGAAGCATTCAATTATTCATTTTTTATCAATTCGAAGATAATGATTTTTTTGTCCACATTTTAAAGCTTCTGAAATTGAGATATATTTGATAGGGTGTCATAATTCATTTGGCAGTGATTTTTCTTTCTTGGTGGCAGTTAAAGTAATGACACATCTTAAAATTAGCAGTGTCCTAAATTTAAAGAAATATGATCTGTTTGTGAGATGAATTAATGGGAAGCAAAATATTCCTAACACACCTGCTCACCTTCTTCCACCACTGACAGTTCTAAACTAGCCTCCTCATTTTTCAAGATGAAAAAGCTGAGCCCAGAAAGTGAGAGATGACTTGCTAAAGACTATAGATTAGTGAATGGTGGATCTGGATTGGCTTTTTTTTAACCCCAACAGACAGAGAGTGTGTGTGTGTGTGTGTGTGTGTGTGTGTGTGTGTTCATCTCTGTGTTGTATTTAGTTAGAGTAATTTTTGGTTAATAATAATTACAAAGCATGCCATTTCTTGAACTTTGCCATGCTAAACTTTTTTTTTTAATTAAGAGCTTTTTTATTCTATTTATTTTTTACTGAAAATTGATGTATTACATTATGCAAATTTAAGGTGTACAAATTGTTGATTTGATACATTTATGTTTCGCAGTAATATTTAACACCCTAGAATTATATCTCTATTCACATCATGTAGATATCTGTTCTTTTATGTGGTGAGGACAATCAAGATACGTTAACAGTTCTTTAGCACTTCTGACTAGTCCTTTTCCATATTGTAGCTACCTTCCCTCTCACAATTTTATTTTAGTAGCATAGACTACTTAGGACTTTTGAAGATAATGGTGGACAATCTCTTAGATTACCGGCAACTCAAGATCATTTCTTAATATTATCACTTTAATATTCACTAAGATCTAAAGCTGCCCATTCTTTACTTCCTTCTCATTCCAATTGAATAAAAAAGTAAAAAACAAAACAAAACCTCTTTTTTCCTTCTGTAATTGTTCTCACATTTAGACAGAGAAATCAGGTCAGTTGCTAATTCAACAAAGGCATTCATCTTTTACCTCATTATGGTATGATTCTAGTAAATTCCTTTAACTTGTTGAAGAGACTTAGTTGAAGACTTAGTTGAGACTTGTTGAAGAGAGAAATACTAATGCCCAATAAGTTTACTGAGAAAATTAATCATATAGTTAGAAAACTGTTTCAAAATGCCCTTCAGTTGAGCTTTATTCTGCATTTCTTGCTTTTTAAAATTAAAATATAAAACTATACAAAGCCTGATTTTATATCACGCAAAAGAGTTGTTTTTCACACTGTGTTCTTGGTTTTATGGTTATTTTCATCTATTTGGTCTAAAATAAGTCATTTATGGGGATTTTATTGTTTATATTCAGTTTGAGACAAAATATTGGAGCCCTTTCTCTCAGTTCAGACAGGTATCCTAAAATATCTGTAGTCTGCAGAATGATTGCCAAAAATTAGGCAAAAGTCTGTAGTTCTGTGGCACTTCACTTGCAATTTTTTGTCTCCTTTTTTTGAATACCCGTTTACTCTTTTTTATGTCTTATTGGTATATACTATTCAGCCTACTAGTAAGAATATGGAATATTCCAAGTAATGATCACAATATCCTTTATATCCTACTAAAAACAATAACATAAATATCTGTAACAGAATATAAAATTTGAAGTACAAAATATTATTAACCAGTTCTTGACATTCTTGTTGAATGAAAACATTGCTGTCAAGTAAATATATGTATATTTATGATTTCTCTTCTTGACAGTATTTTATGTCAGTCCCTGTGCATAAGCTTCTCTTGAATGTGATGACTCATTTGTCTAAAGTCTCACAGAATCTCTTTCTTCTCATTATTTCCTGCTGAGAACTGAAGCAGAGTTTGATCACTGTGCATAGGGGTTTTCCTGAGCAACAGGTTATCAGATATTGATGAATTGCTCCAGCAGGTTTGGGAGACTTGAGACAAGTGGCTGTTTGATTACAAGCTGGCACTTGCATCTGTCACTCTGAGGAGGCACCAGCGACATCCAAGACAGCTCAGCCAGTAGTCCTCTGTGGGCCTCCTTCCATTAGCAAGCGTGGTCTTGTTGATTATCACAAAGCTGGCAGTGAATCTGGATCATTTATGGATGACCTACATGCACTCATTGCTTTTTCTTTTTTATATATAACAGCTGTTCTTCTCATGGCATAAAATCCTGGTTTAACTCCGAAGTTTGATGCTAGAATGCTAAGTAGTAAACACTGTTGGAAGCACTTAATCTGTTCTGTTTTGATAAAAAGCAATGATCAGTCTCCAATTTTTACCAGTTCTTGGGAATAGAAATCTGATCTTGAGCCTTGAAAACTTCCAAATTACCTTGAGCCTTGAAAACTTCCAAATTACCTTGAGCCTTGAAAACTTCCAAACTACCATGATAAACACCTTCACTCCTGCTCTTTGGGTTTGCTAAATTATTTTTAACAAGGCTATCAATGGAGAATTTTCTAGATATATAAATGTTTTATACTGAAGCTATCTACTGTCAGGGAAGGAAAACACATTTATAAACATGAAGTCAGCTCTATTTCATGTCCTTGATAGCATTCTGGATACTTCATATCCACTTTGTAAAATATAGTGATACTGCCTCCTCCTGACATACATTGCTGTTGGGTAGAGGAGAAAATTTTTATATAGGCCAATGAAATTAAGTGGTGAATATCAGCTTTTGGATAGTTACATGGGTTCTATAACTGCCCATATAATTATAATCAAATAACATTAAAAACATTAAAAACATCAAAATACAAATAATGGGAAAGGCCAAAATACAAAAAAAATTGGTATCTCTGAAATGAAAGCATCAAACATGACACAGTAATTTTGCAAATTGGGTGGGGTACAGGAAAATTGCTAAAATAAGTTCTATGAGGTCTCTTTCACACCAAAATCTAATTTTCTTTTCAATGATAGATACATAACAATTGGATAAAGCCTTCCATAGTGAATCTTCACTCCATGCTGATTTTTTTTTCTTTGACACACACATCTATTCCTATAGAAACATAGGTTGAATCTTTACTGCAAAGTGTGCAGGGTCTGGGAGGAAAGGAGTAGTAGGGAGAGAAGAGGGTGGGGAAAAGGGCAAAGTTAAGAGGAAAAGGCACAGGACTTCCTTAGTGGTGACTAGCTTAAGGCCCACAGCTTAGACTAGTGGCAGTCAGGTAGCTGTTTCCATGGTAACAACTGGAGCAACAGAGTTATCAAAACGTGATAAATTGCAAAGGCAGAAAGTAAAAATCATATTTTGCTTGTATAGTAAAAGATTTGGCACATTCCTTATTTTTTTTCCTAGACAAGTTAGATTTAAAGGGGAGGACATTGTACATCCTTGATTTAAAAAAAAAAATTAGTGGATTACAAAGTTGTTAGTGGAAAATTTATTTTGTTCTTTTTAAGATGGAATATTAGATTCATAAACTTACTATCAATCAAGAGTTGTTACAACTAGAAACCGGGTACAAACTCAAGTCACTGATTCAAAACACCCAAGGTCCTGGGGGCTTCAGATCATTCAGAATCCTTTTGAGTTAACTCAAAAACACCTCATGTTGGTCTGTCTTTCCACCTTGATGGAATGCCTTGACCACTAAGGATATCACTGAGATAATACATAATATCAGTTGAGAGAGAGGTATAGATTATCTAAGATGCATGTGTTCATTTTGGGTGCATGATTTTTTTTTTATTTTTTTGGAAAACAAAGATAACAAACCTGACCTAGATTGTTAATGATTTTAAGGATAGGGAAATTATGCCAAAAAGAAGAAAGTCTTCTTCAAAGTTTGCAAAGTTTACCATCTTAGGAATCTGGTCTACTTTATTTCTTACAGGAACATGAATAATTATTGTGTTGTTCATTAATGTTTAGTTGAAAATAATGGAATTTTATTATATCAGTCCATATATTGAAGTTGAAATAAATCATGAGTTTTCACCAACTTGAAATATTCTTACCTGCACAAATATCAAATTCATGTTGTAAAATTCTGCAGGGGATAACATAAATTTTTGTGTCTATTCTCAACTAGTTTAATCTGGAAACATCACTTAGATACCAGTTATAAAATGAGCTTGTCAAAAAATAAAACAAACCTCACCATCCGAATCATTCATTACATTGGGGCAGTCTGGGAGCTACAATCTAAGATGGACTGAAATAAATAGCCATGTTAATGTCACATAGTGAGCGTGGACAAATGCTATACTTAGAAGCATCATTAAAATGCCTAGTTTCATGTGTTTGAAGAGTCTCATGGACATTTTGGAATGGTACAGGAATAATTGTCATCTGAGAATATATTAGCTTAAGAAGAAACTAACACATTTTCATTTTTACAGTACATGAAGATGATGGGAGTAAACTCCTGCAGCCACTTTTTTGCCTGGCTCATAGAGAGTGTTGGATTTTTGCTGATTACCATCGTCATCCTCATCATCATACTCAAGTTTGGCAATATTCTTCCTAAAACAAATGGGTTCATTTTGTTCCTGTATTTTTCGGACTACAGCTTCTCGGTTATCGCCATGAGCTATCTGATCAGTGTCTTCTTCAACAGCACCAACATTGCAGCTCTGATCGGAAGCCTCATTTATATCATTGCCTTTTTTCCATTTATTGTTCTGATTACAGTTGAAAATGAGTTGAGCTATGTAATAAAAGTATTCATGGTAAGTCACTTGTCACAACTGAATGGCCAGGGTATGAGAGGAATGAACTTTTTTTGTGTGTGTTTAGACCCTCTAAATGTACAAGTTCAGTAATTACAAAATGTGCATAACTGTCCTAATCATTGTCTTCCATACAAGCCTAAGACTATGAAAAGAAAACTTTTCCTCCACTGTTTCTAAAATCATAATGATGCTGTAAGAAAGAGCAGTTAAAATGTAATATATCATGTTTTGAAGATCATCAAGAATTCTGACTTATCTCTGGCCCAGTTCCATAAATATCTTAGAACATCTATTACTGGCATTGTTCTCATATATGACTAATTCTTGTGGTTTTTATGACATGTAGCCTATAGACATAAATACAAATGCACTGATAGCATATAATCAAGTTTGAATTCTTTTCTGCTTTTTCAATTCAAAGTATCGAGTTAATTTAAGAATTTTAATGAAAGCATTAAGTTCACTGATATCGAAATTTGGAAAGCAGAAGTAAAGTTCACCATTGACCGAGGCTCATATTAGAACTTTGTTGTTTGTGGAAATAGAAAGGGATAAATAACTTTCATTTGACATTGGCCACCTTGTATTTAAACAACATTTAAACTTTTTATTTGTTGAATTATAAGTACTCAATTGACATTTTAATATATTTTCATGCATAAAACTTCTATTACTTGAAGACAATCTATGAAGTAAAAACATCTTCTGGCCCCTAACATTTCATTTGATGTTAATCTTACATTGCATTACTATATAATTACCAATTTTGTAAATTGCTGAACAACATTTAATAAGTTTATATATGTATTTTGGATTTTTGACAAATATTTTCCAAGTTATAGTTTTCCTTCTTTTGTTTTCTGCTATTTCCTCCCCTCTTCCTCCAAAGTTGTAGTGTGCTTGGTAAGAGACCTCTGTGCTTTTAAATATGATTAGAGAGTTAGTGTCAGTTTTACCTATATACAGGCCCAAAGTTTGAAATAGGTTAAGACCTCTCTGGGTGAAATGTATGAAATCTATAAGAACTATCGTTGTGGTTGATTTTGTTCACAGAGCCTGCTGTCTCCAACAGCTTTCAGTTATGCAAGTCAGTACATTGCACGCTATGAGGAGCAAGGCATTGGTAGGTTCACTTTCTTTTCAACTGGATTTTATCTTTCACACCTACAAAATGTTTCATGGAAAAATAAATGTATGTGTTCACTTAGGTCTTCAGTGGGAAAATATGTACAGTTCCCCAGTTCAGGATGACACCACTTCATTTGGCTGGCTGTGCTGTCTAATCCTAGCTGACTCTTTCATTTATTTCCTTATTGCTTGGTATATCCGGAACGTTTTCCCAGGTATGATCATCTTCCTACACATACATGCTTTTCATGATTGTCATCATTATAAAACTGCTAATATATATTTTCTAATATTTTATTTGCCAGATATCATCTCCAAAAATACTTCAATCCCAAAACTAACCAAAATTTTCCAGCCTGAGATAATGCACTGTTGAATTTTTTCCTCTGATATTCCTTTAAAGGATAGGATGAATTAAGAAGCATGGAGTCCAGTCTTTCTAAATAGGAGTATGAGATATTATAAAAGGCAAAAATAAAGTCTTCTAATTCTAAGGAAAATTTATCAAATTCAATAGAACAAGACTAGTGGAGTTCCCCTCCAAGGTCTCAAATGGTTAAAACTTCAACATGCTCAGAAGTTTTTCCATTAAGTCTTATTTATATTTGGATGTTTTTGATTCTATGAATGAATGAAAGATTGTTACTCTATTCCAGTTATATAAAATTTCTGTAAAAGAAAAAAATGTGGAGACAAAGCAGATCAGTGATTGCCTCTGACTTGGGTTGAAACCAAGGATTATTTGCAAAGCACATGAGATAATTTTTTGGAGTTATTGGAATCTGGGGATTGTTGTTCTGGTTGCAAAACTTTATTTACTAGAAATCATCACACTCTACATTTACAATGATTAAATTTTATAGTATATAACTGTACCCAGTGAAGCTGTTTATAAAGGAAAGAATTAAAAAGTGGCTTTCTTTTTTACTTTACTTTGGAAACTGAGACAACTTTAGTTTTATATAGTATCAAAAAAATGAAAATATTTCCTAAATCCTGCATAGTAAATACTGTTATTTAACTTCTGATGCTTAATGTTAACAATCAATTTAAAACTACTTTTTCTAATACATTTTTGTTACAGGTACATATGGTATGGCAGCTCCTTGGTATTTTCCATTCCTTCCTTCCTATTGGAAAGAACGATTGGGATGTGCAGAAGTGAATCATGAGAAAAGCAATGGGCTTATGTTTACTAATATCATGATGCAGAACACCAACCCATCTGCCAGTAAGACAAGTAGGTCAACAACATGCATTATTATGAGAGAAGTGATGTAAAATTTACATGACTAGTGATTTTAATTATGTTTTTCTAAATGGCAAAATTATCATCCTTTTAGTCATGGATGAATATATCTACACATATGTGTTTGGACTCATAGGGAGATTAAATCGTGGCTTTTTCTGGGCTCATTAACTCAGTTGGTTAGCATATGGTACTAATTAGGCCAAGATTGCAGATCCCTTTGTGGTCCAGTTAGATTCACACAGAGAAAAATTTTGTTCCTTGGCCACAGTCTGCACCCCTCACTCCAGCCATCTGTCACTAGTCATAAGGAGTAACCAAGTAACAAGTATGGATAATTTAGCATCACCCATCGCCAACCAATAACAAGCAATTTAAGGCTTGTGACTTACTGACATTGGGTGAGCAGTGTCAGTTTTATAAAGTAAGGATGACCCATATAACTAGTTCTTTTGTGATACATGAAGGAAATGTAGAGAGTAATTAATGAACTGATTCTATAATTACAGATCTGAGTAATCATTGTCCACCAAGTATAGACATTTATTCTATACATAGGTATCACCCTGTTCAATTGGAAGACCAAGCCTTAAACTTGTATTTTGAATATTTGAGATCTTTGATTTGAATAAAGGAGAATTCAGTATTATGATTCTATATTCTGAGACTACTTTTTCTGACAGAGACAGGTAATATAAACCTTAGTGTGGTTCCAACACTCTCATTCATTTTTAAAACAAGTGAGAAGGCGGGAGACTATAATAGACCATTTATATCTGGAATTATTTTTTACTTTGAGGCTTGTATCTATAGTCTTCAGTTTTTAATTAAGGAAAAGTCTAAATCTGGCTGCATTTTCTTTCCTTGTGAGCTTACAACTCTTCTCTTGATTTCTCTCCAGGTCCTGAATACAAATTTTCCTCCAACATTGAGCCTGAACCTAAAGATCTCACAGTTGGGGTTGCTCTGCATGGGGTCACAAAGATCTATGGCTCAAAAATTGCTGTTGATAACCTCAATCTGAACTTCTATGAGGGTCATATTACTTCATTGCTGGGGCCCAATGGAGCCGGGAAGACTACCACCATGTATGTTACTTTTCAATACTTAGGTGTCATGGAAGCATATTACTTAATATTTCCTCAATTCTTTCATAAAAATAAAGTTATTACAGATGGGTTAAGAGACCTCAACTTCCTTACTGTAGAAGCAAGGTCAAACCTGTGAGCTCAAAGTCTGGATCAGACCTACCAGATAGGTTCATTTTGGTCTACCTAATATTGGCCCACTAGTACTTCTTAAAATATTTTATTTCTGTGTCAGTTTTCAAATAAAAATAAGAGAGTTTTCAAATAAAAATAAACATTCCTGTCATCTCTTAAATGCTAGAAAGTTTTGGCAACATTGGACCTACAGGCTTAGATGGAGACAATTGTTTTGGACTTATTAGTGACTGTTCTTAAAGAGGGTATCTGCTTTCTGGTTCATCCCAGCTCCCCACCAACTTTACTGCCTCATACAGTCAGTCTGTTTCACTTATTTGCATTTTTATTCTGGCCTGTATACCAGTTTGGATTCACAAATCTTGGTATAAACACACTCAGCCCCATCTGCTCTATTAAATGGATCTTTGCCTTGATTCATGAAAGAAAGAAAAAAGAAAAGAATCACTAGCTATCAGAAATAGATCAAAAAGTTCACAAATAGTACATGGGCTGTTCTTACTCTCTCTTCACTTAACTAGCATTTTCCTGTGTCCTAATGGAGAAAAGATTTGAATGGTTTTAAAAGTGACATTGTTGTGAAATTGTTTCTGTGACTCACCTCCAGTGCTCCACTAGGCTTTGCTTGGAGTGAGCTCTAAGATGCTGCTGGTGTTCTAGCCTTATTTGGGAAAAAGTATCCATTGTCAGATATGCTGTTTCCTGTCATCATGAGTAAGCTCAGTGACTGCCAAAACATATTTTTTAGTAATTAAAAGGGACAAAAGAGAGTTATGAAAAGAGCAAACATGCAGCTGCTCTCATTTATATGACCTGTTTCAATGCAGAGTTGGCTTTCTAGTGAGAATGTACTGTGCTTATGCTAAGTCTCTTCAGTGGTGTCCAACTTTGTGACCCTATGGATTGTAGCCCACCAAGCTCTTCTATCCATGAGGATTCTCCAGGCAAGAATGCTGGAGTGGGTTGCCATGCTGAGAATACAGTGCTTAAAAATTAAGATTTCTAATAAGCAATAAGAGGACAATAAAGAAAAGGGATGGAGAAAGATTTTGATGAGGCTATCATTTTAGCTGAGAAAGTCCCCATTGTAGTTTTCTTAGTATAAGGAATATATAAAGAAATATGTTGTTTGATTTTAATGCATTTTTATGGGAAGAATCACACATTGTATTGATCCCCTATTTAATCCACAATAGTCCTTTAAGATCTGTTATGATCAGTTTACTGACCATCTGAAATAGGAGGAGGAGTTCTGTAGGTGAGAATATTCTAGTCACAGGGTAGAGTGCGGGACTGAAGATGACCAAAGTTCACGTGGGAAATAGAAATTTGAGTCTTAATGGCCTATGGGGACTACCTGATGCCAGGGATGTGTGGGAATTTGCTGAAGAAGGGAGTGTATTTGCAATTAAAAAGCCCAACCCTTTCAGTCATTATTGTCACCACCACCCACCATCATTCTCACATGTAGTGCTTCTGTAACACTAAAGTATTAGAAGCTTAAAAGCAATTTTAATTTTTACTCCCAATTAATCCGATTTTATTTCATAGCTTGACCTGCCCTGGGAAGATACACTGTAACATTTTTTTGCTAACAACTAAGATATATTTAGTCCAAAAACCTAGATCGAAGTTTTGGTTCACACCTAACTTACGGTTTCTTTATTTTCAGCTCCATGTTGACTGGACTGTTTGGGGCCTCAGCAGGTACCATCTTTGTTTACGGAAAAGATATCAGAACAGATCTGCACATTGTGCGGAAGAACATGGGTGTCTGCATGCAGCATGATGTCTTGTTCAGTTACCTCACCACCAAGGAGCACCTTCTCCTCTACGGCTCCATCAAAGTTCCTCATTGGACTAAAAAGCAGCTGCATGAAGAAGTGAAAAGGTCAGATATGACAGGAATGAGAACATGCGCTGGTTAACTTCTCTCCAAAAGAAGTCAAGTTACAATAACAATACCAGTAGGAAACAGTTTCTCAGGAAACAATTGTTTTCAGTTTTATACTTTTCTGCTATTGCATACATTTAAGGGCCTATGGGTTTCTATAAGGGCCTATGAGAATTGTATACATTCTCCTCAGCAGCCAGTCATTACACTGGAAATAGCTGCCTTCATATCTGGTTCCTGTATTGTCCCCATTCCTCTGTTTACAATCTCCATGGCCACCATACAAGTCTTAACTGGACCCCTGGTTTCTCCTTTCCCTTGTACAGTCTGTTCCTCAAAGAACAGTCAGGGTGACCTTTTTAAACTACAGATTTGACCATGTCATTCCTCTGTCAAAACCCGCTAATGGTTTCTCATCACATTCAGTGTGAAACTCAGGAATGTCCTATGGAGGCCTGCGAGACTCTTCCTGACCTGCCCTCAATCTCGCTTTTGATTTTATTTCCTTCTGCTTCTTCCCCATTCACTCTGCTCCAGGCACGCTCGCCCAGGTGCACGCTCAGTTACGCTGGGCCTGCTCCCGCCTCCGGGCTCCCAGGTTCCCACTACTTAGAGCAGCCTTCCCCAGACACTCCGCCCCTGAGACTTACTCCGCCCCTTTCTGGTCTCTGCTCAAACATCACCTTCTCTGAGGGAGCCACCATGTGTAAAACAGATGCCTAAAATAGCACACCCCAGGCACTCATCTCATGTACCTGGTGTTATTTGTTTTTTTATTACACTTATCATAAAATAGAAAATTATAATCTTCTTGGGAATATGTTTATCAACTGAATTGCCCCTGCATTACTCCTGACACACAACCATACTATATCATCATCTCCTCATGGGTTAGGAACATTATCTGCTCGATGCTGTTCCACAACACCTAAAACACAGTCTGGCAGAAAACAGGCAGGGACTCTATAAATAAATACTTGTCAAATGAATGAAGTAAGGGACCATATAGTCCTTATGGTGTTTTCTTAGTATTAATTTTATACCTCCAACTAGATGATAAACAACAGAAAACTATGTCATGAATCCTCAATAGTTTGCCTTGCTGAGCACATAATAGTTGTTCAGTGAATGCCTCTTATTTAGGGTGCTTTTTGTATTTTTCCAAAATTTAAATATTCTGTCTGTAAAACATAACCACTGTCCATTTCTGAAGGACTTTAAAAGATACTGGGCTATATAGTCATCGTCATAAGAGAGTTGGAACACTGTCAGGAGGAATGAAGAGGAAGTTATCCATATCCATAGCTCTCATCGGAGGATCAAGGGTGGTAATTCTGGATGAACCATCCACTGGCGTTGACCCATGTTCTCGGCGAAGTATATGGGATGTTATATCCAAGAACAAAACTGGTATGAGTACCTTCTTATAACTTCTCCAGCCAGCAGTTACAGTTTTGTCCTCTGGGATGCAAGCACACAAGTTGAAGTCTTTTCTGTTTATAATCTCCATTAAACATCTAAGGTGTGCTCTTCCTTTTCCCAGGTCTTGTCTTCTAGCTAAATTTCTGGATCAATTAATGTGTAATTAGGTAGAGCCCACTGTGAATTGAGCACTTAACTGACCTTTGTGAGAGTATGCAAATCCAACAGAAGTTCCAAATTCTGCCTAGAGGAGCTTAGAATCTAATTAGAGATACCAAACATACACAAACGAAAATAAACTGAAAACAGACTAAATAAGTGCTAGCAGGATGTGAGGCAAAGGAGCAATCAGAGTGGAGTGGATTAATCAGAGAGAAATTTTCAAAAAGTCTTTAAAATTACTGCTTTTTCATAGTGAAGAAAAAGAGGGAGGGAGAGAGAGAGAGAGACAGAGAGAGATAATGGAAGTGAAGCCAAGGGAACAGAATAAGGGATTAACGGAAGTTGCCCCCACTACAGAGTATGGACATTTAGCCTTACAGCATATTATAAGAACCACCCTCCCGCCACCCCACCCCCCATCCTCAAGTATTTAGCAACACCCCTTCTGAATTCCTTTTTGATCATTTTGGAAGCCACTCTGATCAGTGTTTCAGTTAGCTCATAAAATGTGACTCTCCATAAATCACAGGATTTACTTGTTTTAACTCAGTATATCTTGGCAACTGTAGCTTCATTTTTCATTTTCGGTTGTTCTCTGTGTTTTCAAGCCAGAACAATCATTCTGTCGACGCACCACTTGGATGAGGCTGAAGTGCTGAGTGACCGCATTGCCTTCCTGGAGCAAGGAGGGCTGCGCTGCTGCGGGTCCCCGTTTTATCTCAAGGAAGCCTTTGGAGATGGGTATCACCTCACACTCACTAAGAAAAAGGTTTGTAGGAGAGAAAGTATACCTCATTGTAGGGTCATATTCAGTTTGGTGTGAAACAGAAGTAGAATCTGTCCAACTTCATACATTGCTAAAATTCACTATTAACATGTTAGAGTCATGTTTCTCAAACTTGAGCAAATGTCAGAACCGCTGAAGGTCTTGGTTAAATTCAGACTTCTGGTTCCACCTTCGAGTGTCTCTGATTCAGTAGATCTGGGAAGGGGTTCCAGAATTTACTACACTTCTACCAATGTCCACATATGACACTGATGCCGCTGGTCTGGGATTGCACATTGAGAACTAACGTACTAGATAAAAGAAAGTCTATACTTAAGGCTACTGATGAAGGATCAGCCTGTTAGTTTCCCTACATTTCAGCCTGTAAGGCTAAAAATTAGATTTTCCACTCTATAAAAAGCAAATGAAGGAATATACAGTCACATATTCACTTTCTGATCAGTGTTCCTCGACTGGTAATGTGGAGACTAATTCAGACAGACCAGTGATGCTTTCACATCTTCAAAGAACAAAACTGCTTAGTTACTAAAGCTCCCTTACTATCTCAAATAATGCTGTGTATCTATGTTGTGCAAAATGTATATGCTATGACTACTCTCATTTATTTTATATCTTATCATTCTAATGTGACTTCCAAAATATAAAAAGTAGTTCATTGTTACATTCCTTAATTCAATTAAAATTTTATTTATTAGTTATATATGATATCTTAATATGTGCCCAAGGCATTGTCTTAGGTACTGGGGATACAGCAGTGAACTGATGATGCGAAGATCTCTGCCCTCATGGAGTTTATGTTCTGATGGGAGTGTGGGGAATTCGGGTGGTAAAATTGATAAGTATATAATTTAGAATATTAGCAAGTGATAACTGCTATGGGTAGAATAAAGCAGAGGAAAGGGCATAGGGAATGCTAGCTAGGAAGTGCCATTTTAAGTAGACAGGGTCTCTGAGAAGGTGACGGATGAGCCAGGAGTTAAGACCAGGCAGAGATTGAGCCCTGTCACTATCTGGGACAAAGGAACAATTGCAAAGACTCTAAGGAGGGAGAGTGCCTGAGCCTGAAGCATTGAATAACCGAAAGTTGTTGTTGCTAGGGTGAGAGAGAGAGGGAGGAGGTGAGGAAGGAGGCTGGAGAAGGGACAGGGTGAGGTGGGAGCCGAAGCCAGGAGGATAGTGACTGACAGACAACCCAGTGGGGACCCCCAGTGGGACAGGGAGCATGAGAGAAGCGATATACTCCCTGGCACAGGTCTGTACTGGCCTAAAAGAACTCGCCACCCTCTGACCGGGGCCCTTGGGCCCTACAGTGTGAAGACAAGGGAGTGTTTAACTTCTCTTCTCATCTCTAGAGTCCAAATCTAAATGCAAGCACAGTGTGTGACACCACAGCTGTGACGGCAATGATCCAGTCGCATCTCCCTGACGCCTACCTCAAGGAGGACATCGGGGGAGAACTTGTCTACGTGCTTCCTCCATTTAGCACCAAAGTCTCGGGGGCCTATCTCTCACTCCTGAGAGCCCTGGACAGTGGCCTGGGTGGCCTCAACATTGGGTGCTATGGCATTTCAGATACTACCGTGGAAGAGGTACACCTGGACATTTCCTTTTTGCTTGAGGCTGATTAACTTGCTGTTCCCCTAGAATAAATATGAACAGTTCTTTTTAAAAAGAAAAAAAAATTAATGAATGTTTTAAGAAGTAAAGGGAAACGAAAATAAAGATGCTTTTGATTATATAAAAATTATAAACAAACATTTTACCAAATCAGAAAATCTCAAAATTATCTCAGTACCATTCTTATGTAAGACTGACTTCTGAGAACAAGCATATTGCTTCAATTAGAGAAAACATATCTTTTACTACGAATATGTTCCTTTAAAGTCTAAATAAGTATGACAAAAATTTAAAATAAAAATTGACCTTAAAAGCTAGAAAACACATGCATGTTTTATGCTAATGAAGTGTTCCTGCTTCTCTTTCTAGGTCTTTCTGAACTTGACTAAAGAGTCACAAAAAAATAATATGAGTCTTGAACACTTAACTCCAAAGAAAATCGGAAGTTCCAGTACCAATGGCATCTCAACCCCTGATGATTTATCTGTGAGCAGCAGCAATTTCACAGACAGAGATGGTAAAATAAATCTAATGTACACATTTTGCTTAATTCCAATGAACAGCATAAATGAGAAAATCACAGGACAGATTTTTTTAATTCAACTTTATACTTTCTAAATTTAAAAAGACTAAAGAAATATAACCTTTATTTTTATATACAAAATATTTTTTCAAACCAAATTGAATTCCCTATTACAAAAATATTTTGAAGAACATGAACTTCCTTGTTAAGGTAGTGATGTGTATCCTGTCTAGTTATGAGAAGTCATTTTCAGGATATGACTTATTTCAACTTGTGTTCAACAAGTTCAATACTTCTTATAATTGATGGTGTCCAACAGAGCTTCCCAGGTGGCAATAGTGGTAAAGAACCCACCTGCCAATGCAGGAGACATATGAGATGGAGTTTCAATCCCTGTGTCAGGAAGATCTCCTGGAGGAGGGCATGGCAACCCACTCCAGTGTTCTTGCCTGGAGAATCCCATGGACAGAGGAGCCTGGCAAGCTACAGTCCATGGGTCGCAAAGAGTCGAACATGACTGAAGCATCTGAGACATGCACTGAATTCGTGAAGTCGGACTTAACAGTGAAGAATCTATATTAATAGGTTCCCTCCCACCTCCAATTCTTCACACACGATATGTTTGGAAAACGCTGTTACTTGTCATGGCTTTGAGGAATTGGGCTCTTTTGAAAATAGCTTTTATCCTGTCTTATACTCTTTCTGACAGTTAGTTTATGCCTTTGGAAATACTATTTACTTAAGGAAGCATATAGTAAAACCATGTATAAATTATGGAGTAATCATTTCAATCATTTGCTTAAATTGGGAAAAATCTCTAGGAATAGAACTTATAATTAAACATTTGCTTGACTCTAAAATTCAGAAAATATATTCTCTGGTGTTTGTATAACTCTGGAACTTGGGAGTCTCATTTGTCCTCTGCTAGATTCCACAGATGTCACCTTTTGGAAATATAATTGTTGAGACTATGGAATTGAGAACTTAGAGCGGGGTCATCTGCTTCAGGAAGCAAATGTTATGCATTTGCCTCTGCATTTGTCTCATAATTTGAAACTATTCTTCAGTCAGAACATTCCCCTCCTTGACATTATCATTTAGAAAGCACGTATTTGCTCCATTTGATACACCTGTAAGTCATCGACATGTAATTTCTCAAGAAACAGAAAAGCATACTAATTAACTTACAATATTTAGCTCCTTCTGCAGTTCCCCTTTGCAGAGATATGAGTTCTCATTTAAACTTGTTCACTCTATTTAATTGGAATTCATTTTAAATTAAGCAGCTTTGTATTTTTTCTTATCAGCTAAATGAAGATCATGATTTTTGTGCTGCATAATTTGTGATGGAGGATTAAAAATATCAACAGAGTTGACAAATACTGTCATTTTATCACATGTAAAGGAATGCTTGGTGGCAGACCTTCAGAAGAAATGTCATATTTGAAGCTATTTTTAGAGGGGACTGCTGAAATTACTTGTTGTATGAGCTCTACTGAGACATGCATTCTCAGTCACTAAGTTGTGTCCCAACTCTTGCAACCCCATGGACTAAAGCCCGCCAGACTCCTCTATCCATGGGATTCTCTAATCAAGACTACTGGAGTAGATTGCCATTTCCTTCTCCAGGGGATATTCCAAACCCAGGGCTCGAACCTGTGTCTGTCCCAACCCCTGCATTGGAAGATATATTGTTTACCACTGAACCACCTGAGAAGCCCAAGCCACAGTTTATGACCTCCACCACTGTGCGACTCTCACTCTCAGAAGACATGGGAGTGGGGTAGGCTTGTTGGGGAGGAGGGTAGGCATTTTTTCCAATGAGCTCTTTTCTGTGACTGGAGTGGTAAAAATGGAGTTTTAAAATGCTATATAGTCAGTCCAGATTTCTAAAAAGAATGCAACAAATAAGTACTTGAACTAGAATTGTACTTTGGAGGAGAGCATTTTGCTTTTCCTACGTTTAAGGTGACTTCATTGGGCCCCATGCTGCT
>SJYT01083420.1:108659-125750 GCA_006410635.1 Cephalophus harveyi | reverse complement strand
GTTGGAGAAGACTCTTGAGAGTCCCTTGGACGGCAAGGAGATCCAACCAGTCCATTCTGAAGGAGATCAGCCCTGGGATTTCTTTGGAAGGAATGATGCTAAAGCTGAAACTCCAGTACTTTGGCCACCTCATGTGAAGAGTTGACTCATTGGAAAAGACTCTGATGCTGGGAGGGATTGGGGGCAGGAGGAGAAGGGGACGACCGAGGATGAGATGGCTGGATGGCATCACTGACTCGATGGACGTGAGTCTGGGTGAACTCTGGGAGATGGTGATGAACAGGAAGGCCTGGCGTGCTGCAATTCATGGGGTTGCAAAGAGTCGGACACGACTGAGTGACTTAACTGAACTGATTATGGCTCCATGTATTATTAATCGTCTAACCCATTTTGTCTCTGTCCTGGGCAACAGGCTACAACATGCAGTGCCAGTTTAACAAGGATATATAAAACTACAGCTGACAGTGGAAAATACCACTCACCCTAAGATGGACATCAGTATAAGGACTCTGAAGCTTGAGACTAGCAAGAGGGGGTGGCCCAATGCCCCTTGCCATCCCAGTTCAGCAGGAAGTAGTCAGAGAGACCTTGATGCCAATATTCCCAAAGAAATGTGCCTCCCATTCCTTGAGGGGGGAATGTTAAGTAGTTAGAATAGGAAAAAAGAGTCCAGAATGGTGGTGGCTAAAAGACAAAGAGGGGAAAAGCCCACAAAAATGGAACAAAGAAAGATCCAAGGACCACAGTGAGTACCTCAGGTAAAACAAACAGCCCTCCTGGCTAGCCCAGTTTACATAGGACAGGCTCAGGGAGGAGGAGACAAATGTATAAAAGGAGGAAGCCTAGAAGGATTGAGGCCTCTTTTCTCTTCGTGTTTTGGGTGGGCCTGCCCTTACTCCTCGAGACTGTACTATCCTTTGTTTTTCCTAATAAAACTGAGCTGTAACACTGATTCATCCATCACTTCAAATTTTTGCTGTGGCGAGACAGAACTGAGGAAATTACACACTCCCCCGACAATACTGTGAGTCCACATCACTGAAAATCCTTAAATCTTCAGAAGCCAAAGAGTATCTGGAAGGATACTAGAGAACTACTACAGTAAACAAGGTCAGACTACACACTGAATTGCCTCTTTGAAGTCATTTCACTAAAAAATCTATACTGAAACTATTCTAAAAGTGGCATTCTATCAATGACTATAAATTTTCACATCAAATGAGCAATTTTTATCCTTTTTTTAAATTATTTATTTTAATTGGAGGCTAATTACTTTACAATATTTTAGTGATTTTTGCCATACACTGACATGAATGAGCAATGATTGTACATGTGCTCCCCAACCTGAACCTCCCTCCAACCTCCCTCCCCATCCCATTCCTCAGGGTCATCCCAGTACACAGGCCGTGAGCACCCTGTCTCATGCATTGAACCTGGACTGGTGATCTATTTCACATATGGTAATATACATGTTTCAATACTATTCTCACAAATCATCCCAAACTTGCCTTCTCCCACAGAGTCCTAAAGTCTCTTCTTTACGTCTGTGTCTCTTTTGCTGTCTCGCATATAGGGTCACTGTTATCATCATTCTAAATTCCACATATCTACATTAATATACTGTATTGGTGTTTTTCTTTCTTATTTACTTCATTCTGTATAACAGGTTCCAGTTTCATCCACCTCATTAGAACTGATTCAAATGCATTCTTTTTAATAGCTGAGTAATATTCCATTGTGCATATGTACAATGGCTTTCTTATCCATTCATCTGCCAATGAATATCTACATTGCTTCCATGTCCTAGCTATTGTAAACAGTGCTGTGAAGAACACTGGGGGTGCATGTGTCTCTTTCAATTCTGGTTTCCTCAGTGTGTATGCCCAGCAGAGGGTTTGCTGGGTCGTATGGCAGTTTTATTTCCAGTTTTTAAGGCATCTCCACACTGTTCTCCATAGTGGCTGTACTAGTTTGCATTCCCACCAACAGCGTAAGAGGGCTCACTTTTCTCCACACCCTCTCCAGCATTTATTGCTTGTAGACATTTGGATAGCAGTCATTCTGACTGGTGTGAAATGGTACCTCATTGTGGTTTTGATTTGCACTTCTCTGATTATGAGTGATGTTGAGCATCTTTTCACGTGTTTGTTAGCCAAATCCATGTCTTCTTTGGAGAAATGTCTGTTTAGTTCTTTGGCTTATTTTGTGACTGGGTCATTTATTTTTCTGAAATTAAGCTGCAGGAGTTGCTTGTATTTTTTTTGAAAATAATTCCTTGTCAATGGCTTCAACTGCTATTATTTTCTCCCATTCTGAAGTCTGTCTTTTCACCTTGCTTGTAGTTTCCTTTGTTGTGCAAAAGCTTTTCATTTTAATTAGGCCCCATTTGTTTATTTTTCCTTTTATTTCCATTACTCTGGAAAGTGGGTCATAGAGGATCCTGCTGTGATTTATGTCAGAGAGTGTTTTGCCTATGTTCTCCTCTAGGAGTTTTATAGTTTCTTGTCTTATGTTTAGATCTTTAATCCATTTTGAGTTTCTTTTGGTGTATGACACTAGAAAGTGCTCTAGTTTCATTCTTTTACAAGTGGTTGACCAGTTTTCCCAGCACCACTTGTTAAAGAGATAATTTTTTCTCCATTGTATATTCTTGCCTCCTCTGTTGAAGATATGGTGTCCATAGGTGCGTGGTTTTATCTCTGGGCTTTCTACTTTGTTCCATTGATCTATATTTATGTCTTTGTGTCAGAACCATACTGTTTGATGACTGTAGCTTTGTAGTATAGTCTGAAGTCATGCAGGATGATTCCTCCCAGTTCCATTCTTCTTTCTCAAGATTTCTTTGGCTATTTGAGCCTTTTTGTATTTCCATACAAATTGTGAAAGAATTTGTTCTATTTTTCTCTGAAAAATACCATTGGTAGCTTGATAGGAATTGCACTGAATCTATCATTTGCTTTAAGTATTATACTCATTTTCACTATATTGAGTCTTCTGATCTATTAACATGGTATATTTCTCCATCTATTTGTGTCATCTGAGTCTGAGTGAACTCCGAGAGATGGTAATGAACAGGGAGGCCTGGCGTGCTGCAATTCATAGGGTCACAAAGAGTCGGACACGACTGAGTGACTGAACTGAACTGTTTTCTTTCATCAGGGTTTTATACTTTTCTACATATAGGTCTTTTGTTTCTTTAGGTCGATTTATTCCTGAGCATTTTGTTCTTTTCGCTATAATGGTGAATGGAATTGTTTCCTTAATTCTATTTCTGTTTTCTCATTGTTAATGTATAGGAATGCAAGGGATTTCTGTGTGTTAATTTTATATCCTGCAACTTTACTATATTCATTGACTAACTCTGGTAACTTTCTGGTGGATTCTTTAGGGTTTTCTATGTAGAGGATCATGTCATATGCAAACAGTGAGAGTTTTACTTCTTTTCCAATCTGTATTATTTTATTTCTTTTACTTCTCTTATTGCTGTGGCTAAAACTTCCAAAGCTATGTTGAATAATAGTGGTGAGAGTGGACACCCTTGTCTTGTTCCTGACTTTAAGGGAAATGCTTTCAATTTTTCACCATTGAGGATAATGTTTGCTGTGTGTTTATCATATATGGCTTTCATTATGTTGAGGTAGGCTCCTTCTATGCCTGATTTCTGGAGGGTTTTTTACCATAAATGGATTTTGAATTTTGTCAAAGGCTTTCTCTGCATCTTTTGAGATAATCATACAGTTTTTATCTTTCAATTTGGTAATGTGGTGTATCACATTGATTGATTTGCAAATACTGAAGAATCCTTGCATCCCTAGGATAAAGCCCACTTGGTCATGATGTATGCTCTTTTTAATATGTTGTTGGATTCCATTTGTACAATTTTGTTAATGATTTTTTGCATCTACAGTCATCAGTGACATTGGCCTGTAGTTTTCTTTTCTTTTCTTTCTTTTTTTTTTTTTTTGTGGCATCTTTTTCTGGTTTTGAGATTAGCATCTTGGTGGCCTCATAGAATGAGTTTGTAAGTTTACCTTCCTCTGCAATTTTCTGGAAGAATTTCAGTAGGATAGGGTGTTAGCTCTTGTCTAAATTTTTGGTAGAATTCACCTGTGAAGCCATCTTCTCTGGGCTTGTGCTTGTGATTGGTCTGTTAAGATTTTCTATTTCTTCGTGGTTCAGTTTTGGAAAGTTATACTTTTCTAAGAATCTGTCCATTTCTTCCAAGTTGTCCATTTTATTGTCACATAGTTACTGATAGTAGTCTCTTAAGATCCTTTTTATATCTGTGTTGTCTGTTGTGATTTCTCTATTTTCATTTGTAATTTTGTTGATTTGATTTTTCTCCTTTATTTTTTTTCTTGATGACTCTGGCTAACAGTTTGTCTATTTTATTTATCTTCTCAAAGAACGAGCTTTTAGTTTTGTTGATTTTTACTATAGTCTCCTTTCTTTTTCAATTATTTATGCTTTAGTTTTTATGATTTCTTTCCTTCTACTAACCCTGGGGTTTTCCATTTCTTCTTTTTCTAATTTATTTAGGTGTAAAGTTAGGTTATTTGCTTGATTTTTCTCTTTTTTCTTGAGGTAAGCTTGTATTGCTACAAACCTTCCCCTTAGCACTGCTTTTATTGATTCCCATAGGTTCTGAGTGGTTGTGTTTTCATTTTCATTCATTTATATGAATATTTTGATTTCTTTTTTGATTTCCCTGGTGGCTCAGAGGTTAAAGCATCTGCCTGGAATGCAGGAGACCTGGGTTCGATCCTTGAGTCAGGAAGATCCCCTGGAGAAGGAAATAGCAACCCACTCCAGTACTCTTGCCTGGAGAACCCCACAGAGGGAGGAGCCTGGTGGGCTACAGTCCATGGGGTCGCAAAGTGTCGGACACGACTGAGCGACTTCACTCACTTCACTCACTCTGTGATTTATTGGTTATTCAGAAGCATGTTGTTTAGCCTCCATATGTTTGTATTTTTGATAGTTGTTTGTTTTTTTTTTCCCAGTAGTTGACATCTAATCTTACTGCACTGTGATCAGAAATGATGCTTGAAATGATTTCAATTTTTTTTTAAATTTACCAACTCTAGATTTATGGCCCAAGGTGTGATCAATCCTGGAGAAGGGTCCGTGTGTAGTTAAGAAAAAGGTGAAATTCATTATTTGGGGGTGAAATATCCTATAGATAACAATTAAGTCTAACTGGTCCATTGCATATTTGTTTTTTATTCTCTCTCTCCAGATCGTGAGTTTTATCAGTAGTAGTTTACATCATGAATCATTAAATAATACTTGCAGTAACTTTGGTCTTTTAATCATAGTTACACAGATATTTTACTGGTTGTGGTTTGCTCTTTTATCCACCATGGAAGGTATGAGTTGAGTAAGACGCTTCCCTGTGGAAAAATCTGGGAATAATACTTGGGTTTTCTGGCTGTTATCCTGAATGCCCTCTATTTTTGCCTGGGTCATCAGTAACATCATAGCAGTCAAATTCCAGAATTTACTCAAATTCTATGATCTCTTTAAAAGTTTCATTAAGAAAACTCTATGCATAAGAAACAGTGTTTAAGTTTTGAAATACAATCAAGAGGAGAACATAGGCAAAACACTTTCTGACATAAATCACAGCAGGATCCTCTATGATCCATCTCCCAGAATACTGGAAATAAAAGAAAAAATAAACAAATGGGATCTAATTAAAATTAAAAGCTTCTGCACAACAAAGGAAACTATAGGCAAGGTAAAAAGACAGCCTTCTGAATGGGAGAAAACAATAGCAAATGAAGCAACTGACAAACAACTAATCTCAAAAATATACAAGCAACTTATGCAGCTCAATTCCAGAAAAATAAACAACCCAATCAAAAAATGGGCCAAAGAACTAAACAGACATTTCTCCAAAGAGGACATACGGATGGCTAACAAACACATGAAAAGATGCTCAACATCACTCATTATCAGAGAAATGCAAATCAAGACCACAATGAGGTACCATTTCACACCAGTCAGAATGGCTGCAATCCAAAAGTCTACAAGCAATAAATGCTGGAGAGGGTGTGGAGAAAAGGGAACCCTCTTACACTGTTGGTGGGAATGCAAACTAGTACAGCCACTATGGAGAACAGTGTGGAGATTCCTTAAAAAACTGCAAATAGAACTGCCTTATGACCCAGCAATCCCACTGCTGGGCATACACACCGAGGAAACCAGAATTGAAAGAGACACATGTACCCCAATGTTCATTGCAGCACTGTTTATAATAGCCAGGACATGGAAACAACCTAGATGTCCATCAGCAGATGAATGGATAAGAAAGCTGTGGTACATATACACAATGGAGTATTACTCAGCCATTAAAAAGAATTCATTTGAATCAGTTCTAATGAGATGGATGAAACTGGAACCTATTATACAGAGTGAAGTAAGCCAGAAAGAAAAACACCAATACAGTATACTGACACATATATATGGAATTTAGAAAGATGGCAATGATGACCCTGTATGCGAGACAGCAAAAGAGACACAGATGTATAGAACGGACTTTTGGACTCTGTGGGAGAGGGAGAGGGTGGGATGATTTGGGAGAATGGCATTGAAACATGTATACTATCATGTAAGAACGAAGCACCAGCCTATGTTCGATACAGGATACAGGATGCTTGGGGCTGGTACACAGGGATGATCCAGAGAGAGGATATGGGGTGGGATGTGGGAGGGGGATTCAGGATTGGGAGCTCGTATACACCCATGGTGGATTCATGTCAATGTATGGCAAAACCAATACGGTATTGTAAAGTAAAATAAAGTAAAATTAAAATTAAAAATAAATAAATAAAAGAAAAAAAAGAAGCAATTTAGAATTCATAAAAACAGTTGTTATTTAGTGATAACCTTTAAATTTCACAGCTCCCAACAAGTTTTTCAACTATCTAAACTTTTAAAGTGGAAAAATTGTGTAACTTATGGTGATAATTTTAGCTTAGCTACTAACTTGTAATTCCAAATCTCTAGCTTCATATCCAAGAGTACTTTTTAGTGATATTATTTATTATGTTTTTCTAAATTTCTCCTGTAAATAATATTCTATTTTCACTGTGGGGGAAGAAAATTTCTGATCTTTGAAACAAACAGTAGTTTCCATCAGAAGCTGAGTAACTGAATAGATGAGCCAGCAATATCGTTCAGCAAATTATGTTCCTTTTGGCTGATGACAAATAACATTATTTAAGACTCAGTGAATACTAGTCTGAATTAACATTTATGTGAGTTACATCCTAGTTAAAATACACTTACATACAGTTGGACCACACAGTCAGTAATCTGATAGCCTGAACTCAATAAAATGTCTACTATGACAGATCACCACTATCTGACAAATGGAGATCCCATTTAATAGGTTACACTCTGAATGACAGCTATTCAGGGAGCTAACATATCCAAGGCTAGATGTGACAGTGGTGATGATGATGATGGTAATCGTTAGTTCATTCATCTTACCCCATGTATTTGCATATCACTTTTGTGATAAATCAACCATAACCAGATGGCTCAATGGTAAATAAACTACCTACAATGCAAAAGATGCAGGTTCAATCCCAGGTCAGGAAGATATCCAGAAAGGAAATGGCAACCCACCCCAGTATTCTTGCCTGGAAAATCCCACGGACTGAGGAGTCTGTTGGGCTACAGTCCATGGGGTTGCAAAAGAGTCAGACACGACTTAGTGACTAAACAGCAATGCCCATAAATATGTAGCTCTGCAAACTATAATTCTACAAAAGGGATATGTAGAGTGAAATTCATCCATATTCATATATGGAAGATGTTCTGTATTGACACTCTTAGATCTTTACATATTTAAATTTCATAGAAGAAAAAATAAAAGTAATTATGTATTTGCCACTCAAATTTACAGAATATTAACATTTTGTGATTGCTTCTTTCTTTTAAATAAAAGTTTTCATATACAAAAACAAAGTCACATTTTCCCAATTCATCACACCTAAAGAAAGTGCAAGAGAAAATGTGCTGCCAATATATGAGCCACTAAAGACTCCATATATATTTTGCAAGCAGGTGTTTCATGTGCAATTTGCCAGAAGCAAAATGTTTTTCAGGTGCATGGAGAATATCATCTTTGTGTGAAAAAGGAACAGTTATAACTATTCATAGCCGAGTTTTTTCTCAATAGGAGAGTATTATAGAATAGCTACTTAAAGGACAGACTTGAACACACAATGTTTGACAGCCTAAGTGCACCTATCCAGTTGTGTTCCATGTTAATTACTCATCCCAGAATGGATGGAAATAAAATGCCAGAAGATGAGGATGAACATGGTCAAGTACTTTTATGTGAAATATAGTACTTTTTCCATGCCCTTGTGAGTAGGGGCTGTTATATCTACTGGATAAATGCAAAAGTGTGGCTCAAGTATTATGCAGCTTTCCCCAAATCACACAGTTCATTAAGGCATATCAGACTTCATACCAACATCAGTGTGACTGTAAAACCTAATTTCAATGACTTGAATTCTGCTTTAGTCTCTATTCTCTTTATTGTTGGAAACTGAACTCCCTGAGATTAGAATGCTTCATATGACTTGAAGTAAAGTGACCATTTTAGCCACCTATGTTTGTTTAACTCCAGCCAAATCAACAACCTGATGTATTTTTGTGTGTAAAAATAAAAACATTGATAGTGAACAGAATAATGCCATTTTATGGAAAGACTGGCAAAAATTACCTATAACATTTCTACTTTCCCAATATTTGAGTTTAGGGTACAAATAACCATTGAGATACTGTTTATTTGATTCATTTTATCTCTCCTCTGTGGTAAACATGTACTATAGCTAGTCTTGATTCATAGTTCCTGGGTTAGCATAGACCCTAATAGAAATTTCTTAGTTTTTTGCTCTAAAGTTATACATATTTCCATTAATAATCATTATTACATAGAATCTCAAAACACAAGATGCACCATCTCACCCAAACCTAAAGCATGCCTGTGCCAACTTACAGAAAGAAGTTATAAAAGAAGAGCACTTTAGCACAGGATATCAGCTGAATGGGTTTAATTGCTAATACAGTGCTTTCATTTACCAACTATAACTGTAACTACTTTAAATTTTTTGCAGTTTAGTTTTATTTTCTACTTCAGTTCAGTTCAGTCACTCAGTCTTGTCTGACTCTTTGCAACCCCATGAATCGCAGCACGCCAGGCCTCCCTGTCCATCACCAACTCCCAGAGTTTACCCAAACTCATGTCCATCAAATCAGTGATGCCATCCAGCCATCTCATCCTTTGTCATCTCCTTCTCCTCCTGCCCCTAATCCTTCCCAGAAGCAGGGTCTTCTTCACGTGAGGTGGCCAAAGTATTGGAGTTTCAGCTTCAGCATCAGTTCTTCCAATGAACACCCAGGACTAATCTCCTTCAGGATGGTCTGGTTGGATCTCCTTGTAGTCCAAGGGACTCACAAGAGTCTTCTCCAACACCACACTTCAAAAGCATCAATTTTTCAGCACTCAGCTTTCTTCACAGTCCAACTCTCACATCCATACTATGACCACTGGAGAAACCATAGCCTTGACTAGATGGACCTTTGTTGGCAAAGTAATGTCTCTGCTTTTGAATATGCTATCTAGGTTGGTCATAACTTTCCTTCTAAGGAGTAAGCATTTTTTAATTTCATGGCTGCACTCACCATCTGCAGTGATTTTGGAGTCCCCCAAAATAAACTCTGACACTGCTTCCACTGTTTCTCCATCTATTTCCCATGAAGTGATAGGTCCAGATGCCATGATCTGATCTTCGTTTTCTGAATGTTGAGCTTCAAGCCAACTTTTTCACTCTCCACTTTCACTTTCATCAAGAGGCTTTTTAGTTCCTCTTCCCTTTCTACTTAGTGAGCTTCAAATTTTTCAGTGAGTTGTTTTCAACATTAATGATAATAAATCTAAATAACTAATGAGAATATATTTCTTATTGTCAAATACATTATGATGCTAATAAATGCTTGTTTTCATTGCAATGAGAATCTTTATGTTTAGATTTCACATGCATTCTGAAACAATATTAGAATGAATCTGTGGGAAATTGATAAAATATAAACATTAAGACAGTCTCAATTCACATCTATATGGCACTTAACAGATCTCCCTGTATCATTTCATATAAGTATTCGTTTTTTCAAAAAGAAAGATACAGGGAAGTTTCTATACATCAAGTGGCACTGATGAGCTTTGTATGCATACAGCACTGGCAGCCTCTGCCTCATTCTTAGGCTTGTATTTTGGAAGATCACAGAGCTGAATCTAGTGACCCAGGGCCAGACCCACTGTAGGTCCTGAGGCAGTTTTATTTTGGGTTAAATATTCTGCAAATTCCATGGAATATGAGAAACTTGACAGTACATAATCCCATATAATGCATTTACATCCTTTGTAAATTTGCTTTTATACATTCTGTGTGTGTGTGTGTGTGTGTGTTTAGGTGTGTGTGTGTGTGTGTGTGTGTGTGTGTGTGTTAGTCACTCAGACATGTCTGACTCTTTGTGACCCCATAAACTGTAGCCTGCCAAGTTTCTCTGTCCATGAAATTCTCCAGGCAAGAATACTGGAATGGATTGCCATTCCCTTCTCCAGAGGATCTTCCTGGCCCAGGGATCGAACCCTGGTCTTCCACATTGCAAGAGATTGTTTAAAGTTTGAGTTACAGTGAAGTCCTTTTATATATTCTACTTCTAAATATTTTATGTAGTCCATAATACTTGTTTTTCATATTCACATTAAAAACCAATACATATTTAAATAAGTTAAAAACAGAACAGTATAGGTTAAATTAACCCATACCTTTACAATTTCTTTTACTTCTCATCTATTGGTGTGGGCTTCCACCTGGAATAAATTTCTTTCATGCACTCAAATTCCTTTAGTAAATTCATTTTATTTTTGTGTTATTTATTTCCAGAGTTGCCTTTGCTTCTTATTTGAAAATAATTTCTTTCTGCTGAAATTTTCCTTCTGTTCATTCATCTTGTTCATCTTGACCTCTTCCAAATATTTGGCCAATTTTTAATAATTTATAATAGTTCAAGTTTGTGCTTTTAGTCCAAGAAAAGTGAAAGTGAAAGTCACCCAATTGTGTCCAACTCTTTGTGACCCAATGGATTATATAGTTTATGGAATTCTCCAGGCCAGAGTACCAGAGTGGGTAGCCTTTCCTTTCTCCAGGTGATCTTCCCAACCCAGGGATTGAACCCGGGTCTCCCATATTGCAGGCAGATTCTTTACCAGCTGTGGCACAAGGGAAGCCCAAGAATACTGGATGGGTAGCCTATCCCTTCTCCAGTGGATCTTCCCAACCCAGGAATCTAACCAGGGTCTCCTGCATTGCAGGTAGATTCTTTACCAACTGAGCTATCAGGGAAGCTGTTTTTAGTTCAACCTATGGATTATTTGTGGTCAGCTATTTTTGACATTTATGTAGATTATAGATCATGTTTTCTTCTTCATAAATGTTGTTTTGATTTTAAATTTGCTCATGCTACATATTGTGTGTAAAAGAAAAAAGCCTGAAAGAGCATTGTTTTACCCCGCAGGGGGAATAGGTCAGTTTGCATTTTTTTGCCAGTGTATCATTTGGAAGATCTTATAATTGGGATTGTTGACTCAAAAGTGAAATGCACAGATTTATTTTTTTATATTGCCAAATGAATTTTTATCTGAGTAGAAACTGTCGTAATCTCTCAAACAATGGCATTGTACCTGTTCTGATAGTCATAGTATTAGATTATATTATCCAACTAATTTTTTTTAATTTTTTTCCAAAGAGGTAAAAAATTAAATCTGAGTGTTCCATTTGATCTCCATTTCAGTTCTCATTAAATACCAATGAAAGTCCTTCTTTATACATTGCAAGTGCTTGCAATTTTTTCATACTCTAAGTAGTCAGTCAGAGAGATAAAGATAAAGAAAGAGGAGAAATGAAAGAAAGGAGGAAGTCAGAGAGACTAAAAGTGTGAGGATTTGATCTGTCTTTGCTGGCTATGAATGTGATGGGAGGGACCATGAGTCAGAGGATGCAGGTGGCCTCCAGAAGCTGAGTGCAACCCCTCTCAACCATCTGCAGGAAACAGGGGCCTGAGTCCTACAATCACACAAAATTCTGCCAATAACCTAAATGAGCCTGGAGCATCTCCTGATAAGATCAGTGTTTTGTGGGGCCCACTGTAGAGAAATTACTGGTGCCCCTGAACTTCTGACCTTTGGAACTATGAAATAATATATTTTCATGGTTTGAGCTACTACATTTATGATAATTTATTATGGTAACTTTTTCAACAGAAGAAAAAGTATTTGAAAACTTTTTTCAAGTAGTTAAATCTTTGAGAGAAAAATAATAGCCAAAGAGAAAGAATAATTATAATACAATAAATAATAATTTCTGTCTATTTATAAAGAGCTATAGAGAGAAACATAAAATGGAATAATTGGAAATAATGAAAGAGACTGTCTTAGAGTAAGCTATTATGATTTAAGATGAGAGTTCAGATAATTTCTGTAATAAGAATATACAGTGATACTTTTAAGAATAAAAAGATGAGTGCAAAATGAAAGTAACTAATAGTTTAAGAGGTAAAGAAAATGAGGCTAATGAATTAGTTGAATCCAATAACTCGAGCCATGAATTATCCTAACTGTTGAGATGGAGAGGAAATTGTGAAACACAAGGAAAAACCCCATAAGAATGTTGGGATGAGTAGGGATTTTTGGTTGAAAAATATCAAAACAGTCAAAATTTGTTGTAAAGTCAAATGATAAAATTCACAGTAGAAAGATATTTACACCAGAGTGTTTAAATAAAAAAGACTTTTCCCATGTTTTAGCATACTGTTAGCATTTTTATTTCCAGAATTTTTAGTTTATGAAACTTTGCAGGAAAGGATGTTTTCTTTTTTATATCTGTATGTGTATTGTGTGTTAGTCACTCAGTCATGTCTGACTCTTTGTGAACTCATGGACTGTAACACCACCACCCCCTCCCAACCACCACCACCACCACTCCCCTGTCCATGGGATTCTCCTGGCAAGGATACTGGAGGGGGTAACCATTCCCTTCTCCAGGGAATCTTCCTGATGCAGGGATCAAAACCCAGTCTTCTGCATTGGAAGCAGATTCTTTACTGTTTTAGCCACCAGGAAAGCCCTATTATATTTGTGTAAGTTAATTTCAATTAAATGAAAATTCAATTGATACATACTTCTAGATGATACTTTCAAAATCACTAATACAAACTGAAGTTGTGAGAGATTTCTTTTAAGATTTTGCTTAAATTTTAAGAAATATATTCTGGCTGAGAGTTTTCTTTATATCCATGGCTTCAAACTTCTCCTCTCAAAGAAACATCTCAGTTTATAATTATATTTATCTTTCTGGATCTTCAGCCCTATAGAATCGGTCAGGACTTGGTACAAGAAGCAAAAATCACTCTGGATATTTTCAAATATATAATAATTAAATATAGAGTTTTGGATACTTATACCATTTTTGAAATGAGGAAGAATAAAAATTTTAGGTTTTTCCTCATTTTGTTTTAAGGTCCCTACCTCAGTAATTTCACTCAAGAGATTTGGAAAAATACCCAGAGGCCAGCATAACACAGAAAAACTCCTGTAACATGACTGCTGGCTACAACTAGTGATCAGACCCTGATAATGAGAAATAGACATGTTCAATCTCATGTCTATATTTACTTTAATAATCCCAATATTCATTTACATATATATGAATATATAATTATATAACATATGAGTATAAATATATTTAACTGATTTTGTGTTCTGGTTGTTCACATAGTATCTCCTCTATTTACATTACTTCAGATGGAAAGTTAATCATTTTTGACTTATTCAGGCTCAAGCATAGTTATTGGGATTTCCTTATTACCAGGATTCCTATGGGTGATGAAAAGCTCAGTGTCCCCTGCTTTGCGGGCCTAGGGATTAAGAGGTAGCTATCATTCCTCTCCAAACAGAGCTGCATGTAACTACTCTGCTCTCACCTTCCTATAGAGATGCAATGAGACAGAAATGAATCCCCTACAGAATAGAAGTCTCACCTCCCTAATGAACTTTACTTGGCCTCATGGGTCATAGATTCTGAATGAATAAAGCAGAGTTGACACTGAAACCATACTGAGTTGCATTGAAATCTTAGAGTTGACATTGAAATCATCCTTTGAGGTACACATTCAACACATGCTGATTTCTGCAAGGATGCCTTCCTCCTTCTTTTTCAAACACTCTCCAGCTGACTCCCATGTCACAAGAACTAGTGTATTGACTCAGTTCTCCTTATGTGATTCCATGTGTGATCTCAAGTGGGACAGACTTGTGGTTTCAGCGTTCCTCAAATCCAACATGTGTGGGAAAAGAAGTGTATGATATCCCCCCTACCCACTTCCCACAAGCAAACATCCTTCTTTTATTATTCCTTGTCTCAGAAAATGACAACAGTATTCACCTAATAATAAGCACTTGGAGTTTCAGAATCATCCTTAGTTTATTTCTCTTTCTTGTCCCTCATATTCAATCCATCACCAATTCAGGTCTAAGTGACCTTCTAAATGTCTTTTAGGTTAATCATGTCCTTTTCATCTCTCTTGCTATAACTTTGTGTTGCTTGGACTTCAATGAATAATGCTTTAACTGATCTCCAAAAATGCTCAACAGCAAAAGTTATATTTTTGAAACACACATCATATTCCCCTCTTACCAGAAACTGCTACCAAGGTCACCATTCCCTCCTGATCCCCCTATGACACATGCACTTACTGTACTTAAAACCCTTCTGAGCCGCCATATCATTCTTTGGAAAATATACAAATCATGCAAATAAGTTATAGGGCCCTGAATAATGTCAGTCTTACTATGTCCACAGTCTTGTACTTCTCCAAACCCCTCCTCCATGGCTTTGCTCAGATAAATCAGTTTTTTCATTACATTATACATTAATTGTAATAGACAAGATTTGGAAACAACTTGAGTGACTATCTACAGATGAATTGTTAAGGACAATCTAGTATATACACATATATATTTGACTAACATTCAGCCATAAAAAAAGAATCAAATCTTTCCATTTGGGACAACAGGGACAGACCTTAAGCCAAGGGCATTATGCTAAGTATAAAAAGTGACAACAAATAACATTAAATACAGAAAATAGATTGGTGGTTGCCACAGGGAAAGGGGGCCGAGAAAAATAGGTGAGATGGGTCAAACTTCTAGGTATAAAATAATTCCTGGAGATGTAAAGATAAACATGGTGACTAACATGGCTAATTCTGTATTGCATAGCTGAAAGTTTCTGGGAGACTAGATCTTAAAAGTTCACAAGAAAAAAAATTAACTATGGAGATGGATATGAAATAGCCATATTGTGGTGACTGTTTCAAAACGTATATGCATAGCAAATCACAACACTATAGATCTGAAATCAGTATTATGTTTTCTATCGATTATACCTCAATTAAAAATAAAAAGACACTCAGTGGTTATTTCTACCTACCAGAGGGCCTGAGCGGTGGAAGCTGTGGACAGTCTTTAGGCCTGGCTGAAGGAACCGCTGAAGGGGACTCCTGCCGCCTTCACACCTGTCCTGACCTCAGCTTAGGTGGCCCTTAACTAAGGAGCCGCAGCAGGACATTCGCTCTAAACTCCTCCTGGGTCGCAGCCTTCTCCGCAGCAGCAAGCTCTTCCTCACGCGCTCTTCACTGCCTTACGGGAGCAATGCTGAGGCATGACCACCCGCGGGTGCTTATGGGAGCAGCAGCCACGCCTGCGCAGAACCCGAGCTCACGTCTACCGCCTCTGCCCAAGTCTGTTCCATTGTGGTAGCCCTGGTGTTTCCCTCACACCAGGGAAGAGTCTGTGACCACAGCAGTGTAGGCAGATGCACAGAAGATGCCTTTTATGCCCGTGGTCATAAAAACCTCAGGGTTCATCACCACCCAAAGTCAAGGCTCCCGGGAAGCTGTGGGGCTCTGGTGAGTGAGGGAGGTGACCAGCAGTTGGAGTGGTGCTCATGGCCCAACTTGCTGGCTTGTCTTCCTGGAGGATACGGTGCTGATGTCAGCCTGGTTTCCAATGGTAACAGCAGGCAGGGCCTGAGCTGCCAACAGGAGCTTCCTCCAGGTTCTCATCAGGTCTAAAGTTAACCGCATCACTTTTCCTTTCGCACATGTTCCCTTCCTTTTGAGAGTCAAGGTCGATGCCACCTAAATGAGTTCCTGCTACACGGGATTGGAGGACAACAAGGGCTCTGGGCATTATGAAAGCTTCATTTTAGTCAGGATGGGGACCCAAAACAGTGCTCTGTGACCTCTTTCCAGGCAGCAAGGAATGACTTGCTTGGGGGCACTGATCTTGAGAGGTTTGGTTGTGGCCATTATTATAATTGTTAATCAATATTCACTTCTCTACTTGTGAAACAGAAGAGATTTTATTTATAGACCATCTTAGTGTTAGATGTAGCCTGTAAAAAAATAATACTAAAATTAAGCAGCTTAAAATAATGGTAAAAAGTAATCATTGTCTCACATTTTTTGAGACTTTAATTTCAATTCTATTTTTTCTGTTCATTTAGAGGCTTTACTTTTTTCATATTTCTTCTAAAAACTTATAACAGTCAATTTTTTGAGGGGACACACCATGCAGCATGGGGTATCTTAGTTCCGTAACCAGAGATCCACAACCCATGCATTGGAAGCACAGTTTTAATCATGGACCGCCAGGAAAATCTGTGCAACTTCTGAGTACAATGGCAATGATTTTCTGAATTCCTTATTGTCAATACATTTTGACATCATGACCATGTGCAAATCTTGTCACCTTTTTGTCTCTTCATCAGTTTCCAGTTCAGTTCAGTTGATCAGTCGTGTCTGACCCTTTGCGACCCCATGAATCGCAGCACGCCAGGCCTTCCTGTCCATCATCAACTCCCAGAGTTCACTCAGACCCACGTCCATCCAGCCATCTCATCCTCTGTCGTCCCCTTCTCCTCCTGCCCCCAATCCCTCCCAGCATCA
>SJYT01083420.1:91444-107822 GCA_006410635.1 Cephalophus harveyi | reverse complement strand
TTTTGAGCATTACTTTACTAGCATGTGAGATGAGTGCAATTGTGCGGTAATTGGAGCATTCTTTTGCATTGCCTTTCTTTGGAATTGGAATGAAAACTGACCTTTTCCAGTCCTGTGGCCACTGCTGAGTTTTCCAAATTTGCTGGCATATTGAGTGCAGCACTTTCACAGCATCATCTTTCAGGATTTGAAACAGCTCAACTGGAATTCCATCACCTCCACTAGCTTTGTTCGTAGTGATGCTTTCTAAGGCCCACTTGACTTCTCATTCCAAGATGTCTGGCTCTAGATTAGTGATCACACCATCATGATTATCTGTATCGTGAAGATCTTTTTTGTACAGTTCTTCTGTGTATTCTTGCCACCTCTTCTTAATATCTTCTGCTTCTGTTAGGTCCATACCAAACTTAATCTTTATTTTTCTTTCCCAAGTTGGTCTAGATCACAGTTTCCAACTCTGACCCTATATTGTCCTTAGCTCCTTTGCTCTCTATAAAGATTCTCCCCAACAAACTCTGCTGCTGCTGCTGCTGCTGCTGCTGCTAAGTCACTTCGGTCGTGACCGACTCTGTGCAACCCCATAGATGGGAGCCCACGAGGCTCCCCCATCCATGGGATTTTCCAGGCAAGAGTACTGGAGTGGGGTGCCATCGCCTTCTCCAAAACAAACCCTAAGCTCAATTTAAAAAAAAAAAAAAAAAAAAAGAAAGAAAAAAGAAATACAGAAGCATACCAGAGCTTTTACCTACACAACCCACCTCCAAGACTCACTCCAGCACACAGGCAGGGTCTAATGAAGTGATACATTGTATTCATTTTTCCTAACTTGCTTCAGCACTTAGCACTTTGTAATATAATGTTCCTCAGTTGTCCCTACCCTGTTTCAAAAAGCCATTCAAAATATTTAATATTATTTACTCAATTCTTCTATCCTACAATCACGCCATCATTCTCAAATGCATCATCACTTCATCAAAAACAAACTAAAACATGCAAACTAGCCAATAAATTGAAGCTTTACTTAAGTCATTCTTTTCCATCTACAGATACTATTCTTTGTGATCCTTCCCTGTAGTTAATACCTCCATCTGCCTTCTAAATTACATGATGTTCTGCATATATCCTTAAATTTCTCTAATTTAAACAAAATGAAAAACTCAACTCTGTCTCCTTTTACAAAGGACATCCCAATTTCTCTATTGCAATTAAATTTAAGATACAAGTGGAAATAGTTGTCCCCAAAGTCTAACAGATAAACTGGAGAAACATCAAGTAGTTGGAATATCTCAGGCTACTTGCCTCTATCAAGAAGCCATTTTATTTGGGTTTCATAAGAGTCATCGGCTTCTGTTAATACCCTGTGGTGTGCATAGTGGCATCTGGGAGAAATTGGGCCAAAGTGATCAAGGAAAAACTGTGTAACTTGGAAACTTTTATAGTCAGCTGCAAAGAACATTACTATTGATGTTAGATAAGAGGCCCAGCCATGAAGCTGCTAGAAAATTTGTGTTCTAGGTGTCAGTAAAATTCTGTGTTCCATGGTAGCATTAGATATGTGTAGAATGGCAGGGTAAGTTCAAGTTCATGTTCTACATTTTTAAATCAGGAATTGAATTTACCCCTTAAAGAAGAAAATGCAGTGCTAAAAATATGTTTGCATAGGCAGGCTCATCTTTCACTTCCTAAATTAAATACTGAAATGATTTCATTAGCACATTTAACTCAAGTACAATTTTCAATGCTTTCCCTAATAAGTTTTATTTCATTGTATGATGTAAAGAAAACAGGATGGATTTTTTCTTTTTCAATAAGCTCCCTACATATGTCCCTAAATGCTCACATTTAGAGGATGTCTTTCTAAATCCCTCCACCATTTTCTTCAGTATGCTGTACAAATACAAATACTATCACTTTAACTGAATCAACAGTCCAGTATCTCAACTCTCACCTTCCCTTCTTAACTGAGCTTTTCAGAAGAGAATCTTGTCAGTCAATGAAGGTACTTCATCACCTGCCATTCAATACTAAGTCTACATAGTTATTCATTAATAACCATGATTTCATTACAAGACAGTTTGGGGTTATTAATAATCTTCTGGTGGCCAATGCAGTAGACAGCTCTTAATGTATATGGTCTCTTCTGAATTTTTGGCAACATTTAACACTCCCATCTCTTTCAAAAACTGTAGTTTTTACTTTTGTGACAGCATTTTTAACCCTTAACCTCTCTTGTTCCTTATCCCACTTCTTGTGGACTTCTTTTCCTTCAATCACTGTTTGAATGGTGGGGTTCAGCAGAATTTCTCTTCAGTCATCTTATTTTCTAATATGTGCATGTATGCATGCTAAATTGTGCATGCCAGGCTTCTATGTCCATAGGATTCTCTAGGCAAGAATATTGGAGTGGCTTGTTGTGCCCTCCTCCAGGGGATCTTCCTGACCCAGGGAATGAACCCATGTTCCTTACTTCTCCTGCATTGGCAGGTGGGTTCTTTACCACTAGAGCCATGTGGGAAGCTACATGCTCATATCTAAATCTCACCACTGTATGCATGATTATATGATCTTTCTCTCCAACCCAAACTTCCTTCTTGAATTCCAAACCTGTGAAACTGCTTCCTCTTTGGCATGGTATCCTCAGCTAAAGTGTGGAGATGAGACTCTGTCATATTTTCTGATTCCATATTCTCCCATTTTATAATCTGCAATCAAATCACAGCGTTGGGTCCTCCTAAGCTCCTTTTCTCCTTTACCTTTGATATTCAGATTCACCCATACTATAAACTCCACTACCTTATTGTTTCCAAATTCCTTTGATTTCCAACAATATCATCATTTTTTGCTGCTACTCAGGCAATTATTTCCTTTTATTAATCTCAAAGCCTCAGAATCTGTCATATCCCTGCTCAGATGTTCTTTATACAACTTGAAATGCACTATCTCTTCTCATATTTCTTCATGAAATCTTTATTCCCTTTATCTAACCTTCTAAAAACTGTACATGGAACAACAGACTGGTTTCAAATAGTAAAAGGAGTATGTCAAGGCTATATATTGTCACCCTGCTTATTTAACTTCTATGCAGAGTACATCATGAGAAACACTGGGCTGGGAGAAGCACAAGCAGGAATAAAGATTGCCAGGAGAAATATCAATAACCTCAGATATGCAGATGACACCACCCTTATGGCAGAAAGTGAAGAGGAACTATAAAGCCTCTTGATGAAAGGAAAATGGAGAGTGAAAAAGTTGACTTAAAGCTCAACACTCAGAAAATAAAGATCATGGCATCCGGTCCCATCACTTCATGGGAAATAGATGGGAAACAGTGGAAACAGTGTCAGACTTTATTTTTTGGGTCTCCAAAATCACTGTAGATGGTGACTGCAGCCATGAAATTAAAAGACGCTTACTCTTTGGAAGAAAAGTTATGACCAACCTAGATAGTATATTGAAAAGCAGAGACATTACTTTGCCGACTAAGGTCCGTCTAGTCAAGGCTATGGTTTTTCCTGTGGTCATGTATGGATTTGAGAGTTGGACTGTGAAGAAGAAGACTGTGAAGAAGGCTGAGCGCCAAAGAATTGATACTTTTGAACTGTAGTGTTGGAGAAGACTCTTGAGACTCCCTTGGACTGCAAGGAGATCCAACCAGTCCATTCTGAAGGAGATCAGCCCTGGGATTTCTTTGGAAGGAATGATGCTAAAGCTGAAACTCCAGTACTTTGGCCACCTCATGCGAAGAGTTGACTCATTGGAAAAGACTCTGATGCTGGGAGGGATTGGGATCGGGAGCAGAAGGGTACGGCAGAGGATGAGATGGCTGGATGGCATCACTGACTCGATGGACATGGGTCTGAGTGAACTCTGGGAGTTGGTGATGGACAGGGAGTCCTGGCATGCTGTGATTCATGGGGTCGCAGAGTCGAACACAACTGAGTGACTGAACTGCACTGAACCTCCTAAATATAGTATGTAAGATCATTTATAAACTAACGATTAGACTCTTTTGTCTATGATATGAATGATTTACCCTCAAAATTCATGTTGTCACCATGTGAAGTGAAAGTGAAAGTCACTCAGTCAAGTCCGATTCTTTGCAACTCCATGGACTATATGGACTTCTCCAGGCCAGAATACTGGAGTGGATAGACATTCCCTTCTCTAGGGGAAGATAAGCAAATGCATAGCCTCTGATGTCTCTGGGCCGTCACTCAGCCTGAAATGAGCTTAGTGATTAACCTCACTCTTCCCTTTATCACCTCTGCAATAAAACTTCAGTTTAGAAGTCATCTCTTGTGACTTGTGGAAATTAAGATTTCAGTATTTACACAACCTTTCTTCTTTGTATTCCTGAGGCTTTCCTGATCATTCTGCATTATGTGACTTTATTTTTATTAGTTTCTTGAAGTGAATAATTTTTGGATTTTCTCTATATATTTTTAGCAAAAGCATATGACATGAAATAAAATAGTAAAGTATCATTTATTGAAAATAAAATTAAAGAGGATGTCCTGTTCCAGCTAGAGTCTGGTGCATCACTTAATCAGGTGGTATTCCTTTGGTTGAACTTTGCTGATGTCTTCATTGTCTTTACTTTTGTCATCATATTACTTTATGTCATCACAATAAGAAAAGTACATTTTAAAAAACAAAGAAACATAAATGTATGAGAAAATGTAGAGATAAAACATCTCCAATTAAGATAAAATACCTTTAACATATGGAATTCTAGGTTTTGTTTCTTTCAATACATTATTTTTACATTTTTATCCTATGACAATCTTATATTTTTTAAAGTTGACTTAAATTTTGTACTTAGCACAGACCAAATTTTATATATGAAAATGTAAAACATAATTATTTTAAGTTTATTCAGCTTAGTAACACATACTTGAAAATGGTCATTACAGAAGAGGGAGACAAGCTGCTTGCTTTGCTAAAGGGAATTGGCACAAAAATCTAATTGCATAACTTGCATCTCTTTTTGCACATATTGTGCCAGGAGAAAATGCTTATAAGGGTGTTTCACTTACTTGAATATTTTAATGTGCAATCAATTATGAATGGAAGTACACCCATAGCATCCTTATAATATTGGCAATGATAATAGCAATAATATATATATAAACATGGGGCTTAACCTGTTGCTCAATGGTAAAAAATCTGCCTGCCAATCAGGAGACATGGCTTCAATCCCTGGTTTGGGAAGATTCCCTGGAGAAGGAAATGCAACCCATTCCAGTATTCTTGTCTGGGAAATCCCATTTACAGAGAAGTCTGGCTCGCTTCAGTCCATAGCAACACAGAAGAGTCAGATACAACTTGACTGAACAACAGTAACAACAAGACTTAAGACAGCAGAGTCAGTTCCTCATTAGATTATTTAGTTAAATACATAGAATTTAAATAACAAGAACTATGTAATTTAGTGAACACAATATGATATTTTTAGTAGCATTTTATAGTTGTTCATAATAAGGAAGAAAAATAAATTATTTCTAGAAGGAGACAATGCATCTCTAATTTCACTTTGTTTTGACAACACATTTTGTTGTCAGGCTTAAACAAGACTAACTATGTTGTGGTGTGTATACAGATTTAGATGATGATAATACACACATGCTGCTGCAGTGGCTAACTTGAGTCATTCATGTCCGATTCTGTGTGACCCCATAGACAGCAGCCCACCAGGCTCCTCCATCCCTGGGATTCTCCAGGCAAGAACACTGGAGTGGGTTGCCATTTCCTTCTTCAGTGCATGAAAATGAAAAGTGAAAGTGAAGTCACTCAGTTGTGTCCGACTCTTACCAACCCAATGGACTGCAGCCCACCTGGCTCATCTGTCCATGGGATTCTCCAGGCAAGAATATTGGAGTGGGGTGCCATGCACTTCTCCAGGGGATCATCCCAACCCAGGGATCAAACCCAGGTCTCCCACACTGCAGGTGGATTCTTTACCATCTGAGCCACAAGGAAGCCAATCTTCATAAAACTATTTTTTCCACAACATAGAATCTTATTGACATTATAGAATGTTGTAACACTTAATGCTTCCTTCCACTGCTGCTGCTGCTGCTGCTGCTAAGTCACTTCAGTCGTGTCCAACTCTGTGCGACCCCATAGACGGCAGCCCACCAGGCTCCGCTGTCCGTGGGATTCTCCAGGCAAGAACACTGGAGTGGGTTGCCATTTCCTTTTCCAATGCATAAAAGTGGAAAGTGAATGTGAAGTCACTCAGTCATGTCAGACCCTCAGTGTCCCCATGGACTGCAGCCTTCCAGGCTCCTCAATCCATGGGATTTTCCAGGCAAGAGTACTGGAGTGGGGTGCCATTGCCTTCTCCATTCCTTCCACTGCTCTTCGTTTAATTATCTTCTGTTGTCTGTTATATCTTTATTTTTACATGTTATGCCATTACTTGATCATTATTTTGCAAATTCTGTTCACTTCACTACCAGAACTCAATGTGAAAGTGTATATTTTCTCCTAGAATTATTCAAGTTAAAAATCTTTATATCATCTATTGGAAATATAACTTGTATGGAATTCAAATGGAGTCTCTAGTTTAACACTAGTCTAAATCATCTTCCAAGCTCTCGATCACTACAGCTATCTACAAATTTCCCTCCTGCCCTTTCTCACTTCCATAATATTCTACTCACTCAGGTTCATTGATCTCCAGGCTGCCTGTGAGAATGTTTTTCAGGTTCTTTTCTTTACCTTTCTTCTATGCATGATGTAATACATTTAATGTACTGTTATTCTCTTTCTTTTTGTATCTTCATCTTTTGCTAGAATATGTTTTCTAGTAGGTGTAAAGAAATTGTACTTAACTTTATGAATCCTTCCAATGCCTGAAAAAGCCTCTTGTACTTTCATATGTCCTTTGATATTTTGACTTGGTGTATAATTCTTAATTTAAAAATAATATTCAGTACATTGAATGCAGAAATGGACTAAGTTATAAGTCATGTATCGCCTATAATAAAATTGGAAGTTATGTAGTGAGTAAATTCAGATTTTCAGTTTAAAAAATTTTTCAGTAAATAATGTTATCCATTTGGAAAAATAACAAACAAATTCAAAATCATATTCTTAATTTATATATTCATGCATTTGATAAATATTATTAGCATATACTATATGCCAAGTTGGATATTGGTTATTAAGAATATGCTGTTGAACAAAACAAATGTGGTAAAACAAAAGCATGAAATAAAGCCAAGTGCATATGTTTTTATGAGTTTGTAAACTACTATGGCAGGAACAATGAATATTCAGTATGTAGTAGAAAGTGTATAATATACTATGCTTGAATTTACATATACTGATTGAAACACTAAACAGAATTGGAATAATAAAGTAACATTTACTAATAATAAAGATAATAAAAGCAAAATGTTACATGGATAGTATGGAAACTTTGTGAAATTAATGAAGCATTTTATGTGGGAGAGTTACAAATAGTAGGTAACTGTTATCCATATAAAAGCTTGAGTTTTATTTGAAATACTCTTTTAAATTATCCATAAAATTATATAATACACCTTTTTTTTTTCTTCTCTATTCCCTGACTCCTTCTATTCTAAATTCATAAAAAAAATACTAACTAAATATTTAAAAACAGCTTTAAACATTTTGTTGGCAATGATGTTAAGGAGTGTTACAATAAGGTGATTTGATCCTTAAATCTGGATATAATTTCTAGAGATCTTGGGACAAAGAGTTTAAATGAACTTTTAGAGAGCTGAGGGAAAAACACACACACACAACACACACAGTCACTTCTCTTGACCTTAGAAAAATCTTTGGAGATTTCATAATGAGGTCTATTATAACATGAACAGTAGTTAAAAGGCCACTTAGGATTCCAAGTGACTTCTTTTGTAAAGAAGATTCTATTGTTTTATATTAATTATGCAATTAATATTTCTTTATTCTTTTTTTTTTCTTTTTTACTTTATTTTACTTTACAATACCGTATTGGTTTTGCCATACATTGACATGAATCCACCATGGGTGTATATGAGATCCCAATCCTGAATCCCCCTCCCACATCCCACCCCATATCCTCTCTCTGGATCATCCCTGTGCACCAGCCGCAAGCATCCTGTATCCTGTATCGAACATAGGCTGGTGCTTCGTTCTTACATGATAGTATACATGTTTCAGTGCCATTCTCCCAAATCATCCCACCCTCTCCCTCTCCCACAGAGTCCAAAAGTCCGTTCTATACATCTAAGGAATGTTTTTGTCTGGGTTCTGTAGAAGATAGAACTTGAAACAAAACTTAATATTGATGTTTTATTTATTGTATGATGTAAATCTAGGACAGGAGGGGGAAAATGGAAGCAGTGGAGGCTAGAAAGCAAATACAAAGTTTTCTGAGTTATTGAAGCAGGCTGGTTCTGATGTTGTAATTGATCATTATCATCTACTTCTCTAATACCTATCATAATATTTTCTTGTCTCTAACCAGTAACATGGCTATTTTGGGTTGCCTGAGTGGTCTTGACTTTGTTGGATTATGGTCATAACTACTAATTGATAGTTATTACTGGGCATGGTATATGAAGTGATGGCCCCAGGGAATTGACTCGACTGCAGACAAATTACCTCTGCCCTACGTTGTATTTAGAACCCAATATCAACATGGCAATTCAGGATGAATGCCCTAAACAATAATGTATCTCCTTTCACCTATTGATAATTGGAGCTCAACGTGGCCAGATGGTAGTTGCAACTTGTCAGATATATTCACTTCTAGGAAACAAGACTCCTAAGCGAGCACAACCTAATGTTGTTGGAATGAGAACCCCAACTGGACCAATGAGGAGTCTATTGAGGGCAGGTTCTCTCCTTTGTTATTCTCTCTCAAATAGTGACGACTCTCTCAAACTGAGTGATGACTATTGGCAATTTAGTCCTTATTGTCTATTCTAGATGGCAGAGTCCTAACCCTGAAGAATGATATTTCAAATGTGATATCTCTAGTACACTGCTCCATCATTCTGTCAGACAGGCTACCTCTAGAAAAGATAAATGAATCCTGTGTCATAAAACAACTTTTATACTTTTTTTTTCTCGTTACATTTGTGTACTTGGGTTAGAGTAATTGTGCCTTGGTTCTTTCATTTGCTTTACACTTGCCTCATTAAAGCATTTCACATGTGACACTAATCCCCAAAATGGCTTTGTCCATTGGCCTCTTCACTCTTCTAGTCCTTTTCATTCCAACAAAAGAATCATCTTTCAGAGCTCTCAGAATTTTCTTACCAATCTACCAAATACAAAAAAAAAAAAAAAATTGCACTGTCCCATTTCTTAAGAGCTTGCTATAAATCAGTGATATATGGAGGAGGAAATGGCAACCCACTCCAGTATTCTAGCTGGGAAAATCCCATGGATAAAGAAGACTGGTGGGCTACAGTTCATGGAGGTGTAAAGAGTCAGACACTACTGAACGACTGAGCCTGTGGATCAATAATATAGTTTCATACTAGATTTTAAAATTCAATATTTATTTTTTGTCTATCCTAGAACTGAATTTAGTGTTTTGATTTCATTCTTATTTTTGCTATTCAAAGATTATTAATGTCATTTATTTTTCTTACACTCACTCTTGCTTATTTATCATATCACATGTGCTTGGGCCAGTTAGGAATTTTAGGTTAATACTCTGGGCTTCCTTCATAGCTCAGTTGGTAAAGAATCCGCCTGCAATGAAGGAGACCCTGGTTTGATTCTTTCTGCTAGAGAAGGGATAGGCTATCCACGCTAGTATTTTTGGGCTTCCCTTGTGGCTCAGCTAGTAAAGAATCTGCCTGCAATGTGGGAGATCTGGGTTCGATCCCTGAGTTGGGAAGATCCTCTGGAGAAGGAAAAGTCTACCTGCTCCAGTATTCTGGCCTAGAGAATTCCATGGACTGTATAGTCTATGGGGTCACAAAGAGTCAGACTCGACTGAGTGACTTTCACCTTCACCTTCTAGTGTAAATATAAGTTTAAGAATATTGCTCATGTCAGCATTTCCATTTTAATCAGAATCCAAGCTTTAAATTAGAATGATGAAATGGTAATAATAGAGTATTGAGCAGGGGGTGATATTTCTATTTATTAGTACATTTAAATAAAACATCACTCGACTTAGGTTTATTCTAATGCTTACAATTAAATTCTACTCTTTAGGTTTCTAGACTTTGAAACATTTCACAGATTCAATCTAATTTTAGCTAGCTAATGTGGATGTGAGAGTTGGACTGTGAAGAAAGCTGAGCACTGAAGAACTGATGCTTTTGAACTGTGGTTGGAGAAAACTCTTGAGAGTCCCTTGGGTTTCAAGGAGATCCAACCAGTCCATTCTGAAGGAGATCAGTCCTGGGTGTTCTTTGGAAAGAATGATGCTAAAGCTGAAACTCCAGTACTTTGGCCACCTCATGTGAAGAGTTGACTCATTGGAAAAGACTCTGATGCTGGGAGGGATTGGGGCAGGAGGAGAAGGGGATGACCGAGGATGAGATGGCTGGATGGCATCACTGACTCGATGGACATGAGTCTGAGTGAACTCCAGGAGTTGGTGATGGACAGGGAGGCCTGGCGTGCTGCGATTCATGGGGTTGCAAAAAGTCGGACACAACTGAGCCACTGAACTGAACTGAACTGAATGTTCATTGCAGCACTATTTACAATAACCAGAACATGGAAGTAACCTAAATGGCCATTGAAAAATAAATGGATAAAGCTGTACATATTGTGTTGATGTAATATTACTCAATCATAAAAAAGAACAAACTGGTGCCATTTGCAGTGACATGGATGGATATAAAGATTGTCATACTGAATGAAATCAGTCAGGCAGAGAAAGGTAAATATCATATGATATTACATATATATGCAATATAAAAATATGATACAGCTGAACTTATTTGTAGAACAGGAATAGAGTCACAGATATAGAAAGCAAACTTATGATTACCCAGGGAGAAAGGAAGGAGGAGCAATAAATTGAGAGATTGGGACTGAGTCAACTCCAGGAGTTGGTGATGGACAGGGAGGCCTGGTGAGCTGCAATTCATGGGGTCACAAAGAGTCGGACATGACTGAGTGACTGAACTGAACTGAATATGTTTTGTATCATAGATAACACATTTCTGAAGCAGATAAGAAAATAGTATATGTCCTAAAAATGCATTTTTATCTGTTAGGCAAAGTGGCTATGAACTTAGTTTATAAATATTAAACAGTACTGATTGTGTATTAGTAACTATAGGAATATTATCCTTTCTTCCAGTAATTTAAATTCTAAATAACACAATGCCACAAATCACTCTTTTATTTATGCTTTAAACTTCTCCTAAGATGTGTGAAGCTTGAGTATTTAATCAAAAGAAATATAATATTTGGGAAACTTTTGGGGAGAATATTCACATAAGAAATTTATTTGGGAGTCTGTTGATAATATAGAACTTAATGAATAATTTTATTTAGAAGAAACAGCTTTGAACCAGTTGAAGAAAACAGTGTTGTTTACAGAAATGTCAGAGAAGTGTTTAAGAATTTTACACATTTATGATGAAATAACAAAAGATTTTTTTTGTATATACCTTAATAAAACTGGAATAAATGCAGGATAAATATTTCCTAGTTATTTGTCATTTTTATTTTATTTTCAACAAAAAAGTCACTGATATTTTATACTTAACATAGAATTATGCATGCCCAGTATGAAAAAGGAAATGTGATACTGAAAAATCCAATTCAGAATATAAACTAATCATACAAACATTCCAAAATATTTTAAGGTACAGAAAAACAAGACTAAAGTACAGCTCAGTAGTGCTCACTCTGAAACTATACTTCAGTGAAGCACTGTTTTCAGTATGAAAGGGAAGTCAGTTTACCCCAGTGCTGTGATGATGCATCTGGGACTAAGAAAATTTATCCCAGCCTTTCAGTGAAACCACACAATTAAGAGAGACTTGGGTAAAACTGTGTTGACAGGAACATTCTAACTATGTGCAGTAAAATGATGGTACTGATTTCAATTACGTTTGATTTCTGCCTTGGGATTAGCGATTTAAAGTTCAGGCTCTAGTTAACCATTAAATATGATTTCATGGTCCCTTGCTCGTCTCATTCCTCACATATTTTTGCACTGAACAATTGTGACTCCACCGATGCCTTAGAAAACTGTGTTAGCTGAGCTATTCCTAGTAAAAATAGGAAGCAAGTATCTCAAGGATATACTGATCTTATTTAACAGAGGTTTACATGAACGTAATCAGAGTTAGAGGAAGAAAATACTTGACAGCATCTGTGTTCTTTGCATGTTTTGAAAATAATGATTCAGAAAACTTGGGACAAGGGGAATTTGTTTCTGATTTTAAAGTTATTCTGTTGTGAACTGGCCTGTGTCAGTTTTGAATAGGAGTAGACTGTGTTCAGAGTTACATTTCTCTTTGATCTTTTCCAGACATTAATGAATGAAAGTCAAATACTAAATCCTTCCACCATGCTATTTGTTAAGCTTTTTTTTTTTTTTTTTTTTTTTAGCACGCTGGTGTAAGACACTACATGCATTCTATTCTGGACACTTGATTTGGAAAATAACTCTTTTATGTGCTCTGAGCGAAACTTATTTAAATGATTCATTCCAAGAAGAGGTTTGTATAATAGAGGTAGAATTATCTTACCCTTAGGAGCAATATGAGGCCACCAATACTTAGACCCGTTGGTTGGACACAGAAATAAGTAGTCACCAAACCTTGGGTTTCATTCCTAAGAGTACTTGAACAAGACAAGCATGCTGACTCTCACCACTGTTATTCAACATAGTTTTGGAAGCTTTGGCCACAGCAATCAGAGCGAAAAAGAAATAAAAATAACCCAAACTGGAAAAGAAGAAGTAAAACTCTCACCGTTTGCAGATGATATGATCCTCTACATAGGAAACCCTAAAGACTCCACCAGAAAATTACTAGAGCTAATCAATGAATATAGTAAAGTTGCAGGATATAAAATCAATGCACAGAAATCCCTTGCATTCCTATACACTAATAATGAGAAAATAGAGAAATTAAGGAAATAATTCCACTCACCATTGCAATGAAAAGAATAAAACACTTAGGAATGTATCTACCTAAAGAAACAAAAAACATATATATAGAAAACTATAAAACACTGGTGAAGGAAATCAAAAAGTACACTAATAGATGGAGAAATATACCATGCTCATGGATCAGAAGAATCCATATAGTGAAAATGAGTATACTACCCAAAGCAATCCATAGATTCAGTGCAATCCCTATCAAGCTACCAAAGGTATTTTTCACAGCACTAGAACAAATAATTTCACAATTTGTATGGAAATACAAGAAACCTTTAATAGCCAAAGCAATCTTGAGAAAGGAGAATGGAACTGGAGGAATCAACCTGCCTGACTTCAGGCTCTACTGCAAAGCCACAGTCATCAAGACAGTATGGTACTGGCACAAAAACAGAAATATAGATCAATGGAACAAAATAGAAAGCCCAGAGATAAATCAACACACCTATGGACACCTTATCTTTGACAAAAGAGTCAAGAATATACAGTGGAGAAAAAACAATGTCTTTAACAAGTGGTGCTGGGAAAAATGGTAAACCACTTGTAAGTTTCAATGCATGATACTGGATCCTTGGGGCTGGTGCACTGAGATAACCCAGAAGGATGGTATGGGGAGGGAGGAGAAAGGGGAGTTCAGAATAGGGAACACGTGTATACCTCTGGTGAATTAATGTTAATGTATGGCAAAACAAATACAATATTGTAAAGTAATTAACCTCCAATTAAAATAAATAAATTTATATATATATATATATAAAGAATGAAACTAGAACGCTTTCTAATAACATACACAAAAATAAACTCAAAATGGATTAAAGATCAAAATGTAAGACCAGAAACTATAAAACTCAGAGGAGAACATAGGCAAAACACTCTCCAATATACATCACAGCAGAATCCTCTATGACCCACCTCCCAGAATATTGGAAATAAAAGCAAAAATAAACAAATGGGACCTAATTAAAATGAAAAGCTTCTGCACAGCAAAGGAAACTATAAGCAAGGTGAAAAGATAGCCTTCAGAATTGGAGAAAATAACAGCAAATGAAGCAACTGACAATTAATCTCAAACATATACAAGCAACTCCTGCAGCTCAATTCCAGAAAAATAAACGACCCAATCACAAAATAGGCCAAAGAACTAAACAGACATTTCTCCAAAGAAGACATACAGATGGCTAACAAACACATGAAAGAATGCTCAACATTACTCATTATTGGAGAAATGCAAATCCAAACAACAATGAGGTACCATTTCATGCCAGTCAGGATGGCTGCTATCCTAAAGTCTACAAGCAATAAATGCTGGAGAGGTTGTGGAGAAGAGGGAACCCTCTTAGACTGTTGGTCGGAATGCAAACTAGTACAGCAACAATGGAGAACAGTGTGGAGATTCCTTAAAAAACTGGAAATAGAACTGCCATACAACCCAGCAATCCTACTTCTGGGCATACACACCAGGGAAAACAGAATTGAAAGAGACACGTGTATCCCAATGTTCATTGCAGCACTGTTTATAATAGCCAGGACATGGAAGCAACCTAGATGTCCATCAGCAGACGAATGGATAAGAAATGTGGTACATATACACAATGGAGTATTACTCAGCCATTAAAAAGAATACATTTGAATCAGTTCTAATGAGGTGGATGAAACTAGAGCCGATTATACAGAATGAAGTAAGCCAGAAAGAAAAACATCAATACAGTATACTAACGCATATATATGGGATTTAGAAAGGTGGTAACGATAACCCTGTATGCAAGACAGCAAAAAAAAAAAAAAAAAACCTCAGATGTATAGAACAGTCTTTTGGACTCTGTGGGAGAGGGTGGGATGATTAGGGAAAATGGCATTAAAACATGTATATTGTCATATGTGAAATGAATCGCCAGTCCAGGTTCGATGCATGATATAGGATGCTCGGGGTTGGTGCACTCGGATGACCCAGAGGGATGGTATGGGGAGGGAGGTGGGAGGGAGGTTCAGGATGGGGAACACATATACACCTGTGGTGGATTCATATCAATGTATGGCAAAACCAATACAATATTATAAAGTAATTAGCCTCCAATTAAATTTATATTTTAAAAAGATGATAGGAAAATTAAATATGGAGGTATGTGGTTTTTCTTATCAAATACTGACATTTGATATAAGGATGACTGTTTTATATGGTAATACTTTAAAGTAAAGTTTTGTATGATAATACTTTAAAGTAACTGAGTTTGTTTATTATGACTACATTGTGTGAACATCTTGCTTGTGTGAACTTGCAGGTTATGAGATTATTTTTTCTAAATATTATCATTAATATTCTGGATTACTAGGGGGTAAAAACAAAATTCACTAAATAAAAAAATGCCACCAATGTGACCTATAATCAGTGTGAAATCATGTGATATGTTGTCTTTTCCTTAATATTTTAAAGGGATTCCTGGTGGTTGTCTGCAGAGAGCCTCCATTTTTATGAAGTGGTGAGTTAAAAGGAACAGATGGTGGAATATTTCCAGAGTCATTTCTTCCTTTGCTCCCTGTTACTGACATAATTTTAGCCTTTCCTGTACCCTTAAACATGTCCATATTTATTAGGGATGGAGCTGTACCTACTGGAGACTTTATAGTGCAGTATTATAGATCACAGAATGATATGTTAAATCCACAATTTCTTGGCACACTGAAGTTAGCCTCTTTTTCACATAGTGCATTTCTGTTTAAGCTTACAATCTAAACAGGATAGAATAATTTCTTAAATAAAATGACAATGGAAATTAAATAAATATTTAAGCATTAGCAACTGTGATTCAGAACACAATCATATGTTTATACAGCCTTTAAAATAAGGCATGAGTCATTTAATCATTCATGATTTATAAATACACATTAAATAATTTCTTATATTAGAAAAGACCCAGAGCTTTTCAAATTTTGTAATTAAGCCTATGTGTATAACTTCTAAAGACTTACCCTTGTCAATTTGCTATGACATTATTGTAATATAATTATGCCATAATTATCACAACTCACTATTATTGTTCTTAGCTATTCTAAAAGATTGTGTCTTTTTTAGCTCAAATTATTTTACTGGATCAGAAACCATCTTACAGGTAATGCTTTGGAGATAAATACACAGTTTGTACTTGAGGAAAAATTTATTTAATTGAAGATATGTCACTGCAATTATAACTATGTTGTTAAAATTTTGAATGATTTCTTTCTATAAAGACAACCATTAACACAGTGAAATAAATTTGCATCTTATTGTTAATA